>PVJS01002417.1:0-84700 GCA_004027185.1 Glis glis | reverse complement strand
GCAGAGGGCCGCACTAGGTAGAGAGAGAGAGAGAGAGAGAGAGAGAGAGAGAGAGAGAGAAAGAGAGAGAGACAGGGAGAGAGAGAGAGTGAGCTGAGGCTGGCCGCGACCCCGATCCTCCGGTCTCCGCCTCCCAAAGTACTGGGATTACAAGCGTGCGCCACCACGCCCGGCTTCCTCCTCCTTCTTAAAACCAGGGTGTTTCCATGTGAAAGACATCCTTCTCTGTCTCAAAAGGGTCTGACATTTTTATTGTCAAGAATGGAAAGTTGAAGCTAAGGAAATCTATACCAACAATAGTTGAGTTTTCAGACTCAACAGAAAGTCCTGGGAAGTTAGAGATCTAATTCTGCTCCGTACAGCTTCTTACTGCAGAAACACCACAGATGTTTGGGTCTGCTGCTCCCCACGCCCCGTGTCACGTTAAGACCCAGGCTAGGTGCGAGCCCATGTTTTACAAAAACACGCAATGTGAGAAAAATGTTTACTGGCTGGTTCATTTGTGATTTTGGATCTAGAACTTGGTTTTATTTTTTAATACTGATAAGAATAGTGCAGTACTAAGGGAAGATCTAGAAGATGCTGTCAATTTTAGTTTAATATGGAAATCTGGTGTTTCTGTATTTTATTGTTTTCAATAAAACTTAAGTTGTTTTTTTGGGGAAAAAAGCATGTGTGCTTCCTAGTTTTGCTGGTGAGTTAACTAAAGGTTAAGAATTTTAATTAATATATGTAGTTAAGACTACTAGAAATAAGAGGAACAACTCGGTATGCAAGTATATAGGGGAAATAAGATGTGCTTTTGGTAACAACGGTTATAAGATATGAGGATGTGTTTTTGTTGAGAAAAAGAATTATTTTGTTCTATCTTGGAGATTATTTAAAGGTTATTTCAAAATGAAAAAGGGGGAAAGAGACAGAAACTAAATGGACAGAAGAGAGAGAGAGAGAGAGAGAGAGAGAGAGAGAGAGAGAGACTCTGCTTCTTACATGGTTAAACTACATAAAATTGAATGAATTATTATTATACAGATTTTAAAATGAGCCTTAATATCAAAAGCACACTAATGCAAAACTAAAATTTGGTCTTCTGTATGTTAAAACAGCCAAGTTTTCTTAGATCATTAGTCTGCTCTCGAATAGAAATTATGAAAGGTTTCCCTTTAGCTTTTAAGTGATCTACCTTAAAAAAAAAAGAAACAAAGATTTTATGTCTGATCAAAATAGTTTCCTTTGCTTCATATTGATTTTTATCAAGTCCTTTGATTATTTAAGAAAACTGACTCTTCTGTTGTTAAGAGCTGTTTTATTTTCGATGATGACGTCACCGGGGACATTCAAACCACAAACAAGGAAAATGCACTAGAAGGAGAGGGCCGTGTTGTTTAAAAATGCTGCTCCAGTGTCAGAAATTATAGCCCTGGGGTTACTTTTTAAAGTTCTTGAATGTAAACTTTACTCGATCTAACAATCTTATTTAACTTATCCCCTCTTCGTCCTCCCCTCCTCCTTGTCCTCCTTGTCGTTGTCATCGTCCTCCTCCTCCTCCTCCTCCTCCTCTTCCTATTCTTCTTCCTTCTCATGCCTGGGACTAAACTCAGGGCCTTGCACATATCAAGAAAGTGCTCCACACTGACCCGCGCCCTGCCCTAACTTAATCTAAAGTAGCAGAAGTGTTGTGTGCAGGTTATGAGAAGTGATGACTTGTCTTACGTCCTCTAAGATTCCCGGCTCTAAGTGTGTCCTCTGTATTCCATTCCATTTTTCTCTTATTTCTGTGCTTTTAATTATTAGATTATTTGTATAGATTATCAGATTATGTGACATCCTTTCATTCTTCATTTCTAACTGTCTTATCTATTAGACCTATTTCTTCTATTAGATAAACTTTAGCATCACCTGGTCAATTACTCGTAAAAGCACAATTTTTTGAGTGGAATTATATGACATTTGTAAAAAAAACTCAGGAAGAATAGATAATTTCACAATACCATCTGTTTCCATCCAGGGACATGATGCTTCTACATGTTCTGATCAGTTTTTTTTTTTTTAGCTACAGGTCTTGTACACATCTCATTAAGTTTTTATCTAGCTTTACATTTTCTGAGGCTACTATAATAATTTCCCAGCATCCTAAAGTGGTCCAGTTCTTTCCAGAGCTCACTTAATGCAAACGCTGATCAACCGAAACACAGCCACGATGCTTAGAGAACTGAGCCCAAGAGACCAAAGGCCACTGTGAATCAGACATTTTTCTAAGATATTTTATAGCCAATGGTTGGCATATAGATGAGAATATGATTTTATATTTTAAGCTAATAGCCTTTAAATTCAATGTCCTTGCACCTAGTTCCATGTGGTCCAAAAGTATTTGGAAATAGAATTTGGAGTGACTCTAACAGATTGTATAGCTAGTCACTGTCTTAGTGCTGTGTGATCAAATTGTTCCCAATTTTGCCCTGTTATAAATAATACTGCAGTAAACATCTTTGTCTGCATTTTAAAAATTATTTCCTCAAAGTAGATTCTCCAAGGCATAGTTTCTATCTCCAACCATATTTCTAAGCCTCTCGATGCATTTGCCACATTGCTTGCACAAGTGTCTTCACTGTGTGTAGGTGAGGTGCCACTTTGAGCAAGCAGCCATCAACAGGGAGAAACTAAAAGAAAAACACCACTTGGCCACGGAGATGGGCCTTGGGGATGCCATGGTTGTTATAATTAACATCTGTGTAGTTACTGAAGGTTTTTAGAACTGCAATAGTTAGTCATGCGCATTTCTTTTTCTGTGGGTTTTCTGTTTGTGTCCTCACTGAATTGATTCTGCTGAGCGTACCTGCCTCTCTCTTACTGAGTCCTACGAAGGGCTCACATCCCCCCGCAGGGAGATACCTCAGCCTGCATGGTTCAACGTGACCGTCCCCTTCTGAAGTGAGCTGCAGGTGCATCCCAACACCAAGCCTCTTGTGGGCTGAAGACCATACCCCACCGCTCTCCTTCAAAGCACTCATCATACCATGGTGACCTTCCATCCTCGCCAGACCAGGGTTTCCCCAAGGACTTCGCAGGGCTCCTGTCTCTATAGCTAGCAAAGGACTAGGAAGGTCCTGCCAGTCAATCCATCCATCCATCCAGACACCAAGCCAGTCATCCAATGGTTCATCGAATACCTTGACTTTGAGTGGATTTGCAATAGAAATGCGAAGTTATGTATGTATGTATGTATGTATGTATGTATGTATATGTGTGTGTATACACCCACACACACAAACACACACACATTTGTAATGAATACATATGCATATGCATTCAAATTCCATTTTCCCTGTCTGGCTCTTACAAGTCAATATAAGAGCACAAGCTAAGGGTCACACTTTGGAGTGGTCATATTCTCCACAGCTAAGAGTTTGTGAAAGCACTGGGAAGGTTAGGGTTAGGGTTAGGGTTATAGAACGCCAAGTCTGGACGAGCGCAACAAGCCAGTGTACCATGGTGTGGGAGAAAGCGAGAAGAAAATGGATGGAGTTAGCAAGATCTCTCCCACTCTCGCCCCACGCCGCCAGGGACCCCTCTGCCTCCCTCCCGGTTCAACTCCACTTCTGGGAGGTATTTCTTCCCCCTCCCAGAGAGCGGGCCGCCTACCTGGCAGTGTCTTCTAATCAACACCTTCCGCTGCGTCCCAGCATATTCTCGCTCAGAGGACGCAGAGACGACCACGTCCCTGGTGGTGAGCCCAGTGCCCCGCGTGCCCAGCGGGGCCCCGGATATCACTGAGGCAGTAAACAGCAGAGCTTCCTGTTGTTTAAACAGCCCAGATTCTCAGGTTTTGCAAGTTGTCATAAAGATAACAAATTTGGTAGAGTTCTTCTTTTTTATTATTGACAGCATGCTGAGGCGGGGTTGAGTAATGAGGTTTGGCAGGGCAGGGCGGGGCGATGGGGGTCCTTCCCCCGTTGGCAGCGCTCATCTTTGATGTGGGGTGGGGGCAGCAATTCCCGGTGGGAGACCCAATGAAAAGTGGGCTGAGAATTTCCCCAAGAGGGAGGATGACAGCCAGGGAACAGCCTTACCATTCTGCGGGGTCCCCCGGAGACTTAGGTGGGAAAACTCATAGCAGCAAAGCTTTAGACAATGCAGGAAGACGTGGGTTCGAGTCTCAGTGGTGGCGCCACAGCTGCATGACCATGGGGTGATTGTTTCAACTTGCGGGCCTGAGCTGGACATGGGGATGTCTATGCCACAGGCTTGTCATGGAGTCTTCTTTTCAGGGGATACAGAGCTGGGCCAACGCGAGTGTCAGTCACATTCCACAGTGACAGGAACTCTCAGGGCAGAGCCACCTGCCTGCCGCCTGTGCTGCTGCGTCCCCGGACACCTGGTCTAATGCTGGGCACGGGGCAGGTACTCCCCTTGTGTGGTGGGAAGATCCTGGCTGCGGGCCACTTGATCTCAGATAAACTGGCCAACTGGATGGGACGTGAACTCGCCAGGCGTTTACCAAACCATCGCTATTGGCACGGGCTGTGCTGACACTTCACAATGAGAGACAGAAATATAGGACAAAGGCAGGGGTGCGAGAGAGAGGAAGAGAGAAACGAGGAAGGAGAGGGGGCTCACTTCTCACTTTACAGAATCTTGAAACTTACTGTGATCAACAACAGAGAGCTTATAAAATATCAAGAATGCTAAAATATAGTTAAGAAATAGTTAAAGACACTTAACTACTTAATCTACAGCTTATCCAATATAGCATATTCAAATTGGCTAAAACCATTTTCTAATTTATTTATTTATTTATTTATTTTGTGGTACCTGGGATGAAACCCAGGGACATTCTACCTCTGAGCTCCAACCCCAGCCCTATTTTATTTTATTTTGAAACAGGGTCTCACTAAGTTGTAGAGGGCCTCACTAAGTTGCTAGGGCTGGCCTTGAACCTGTGACCCTCCTGTCTCAGCCTCCCAAGTACTGGGATTACAAGCGTGCACCACCATGCCCGGCTAAAATCACTTTTACCACTTAATAGGGATAAGGCCTCTGTGCCTCAGCTTCCCCTGTTGCACAGAGATGGAGCATGGCTGTGCCACCAGGATTTGTGTGAGGAATAAATGAATTAAGACCGAGCGGAGACCAATGCGTGGCAAGGGACTGGTGCGATATGCATATATGTCACTGTTATGTCCGATTCTCTTGCTGAGACAGGGGCATTGACTTAGGGAGGTCTAAAATACAGCTGAAGGTACTGTGTTCTGAGTGAGTGTGAGGGACACCAACTGCAAGTTGTGCGGGGCTCGGGGCAGAGGTCCATGTGGCTGAAGGGACTGGGAGAGGTTTCATGGCAAAGGGAAGGCGCTGGGGATGGATAGAACTTGGTTATGTGGAATGGAGAAGGAAAGTTTCTAGAAAAGGGTAAGTAGACTTGCCAAAGCCAGAAGGTGAGGCGGGGTGGTCCCTGCATGGGGGTCAGACGGAAATGAGAGTAGGGAGGTGTGCTTGGTCCTGATGCCAGGAACCTGGAACCCAGGGAGATGATAAGCATATTAAAATTATATATATAAATCCATTAGGGCGAACATATTCAGAAGCTCCAACTCTGCAGAGCATTCAGGCCCACCAGAAGGTCCCTTCAGCAGAGAGTGGAATTCCCTAGGGCCGTGGCAGACCCAGTAGGCCACAGCTCCCCTGCCTTCGCCCAGGGAGTTTTATCCCCAGGTGGTGAATGGCACCGAGGAAGGGGGTGGCACGGGGCGGCAGAGGAGAGGGCTTGGAGCAGAGCGTGGAGGGAGAGAGGACTGACCACGGGTCTTGGCCAGATTATAAAGTGCTGAGGAGTTTAGATGCCGCAGGTGTCTGGGAGCTAGCTATTGAAGGGTGTTGAGGAAGGGTGTTGAGGTATTGGTAACGCGTTATTTGAGGTCGGTGCTTGATGGCTTTCAGAGCATGCCCACACACGTTTTCTGAGTAGAGATCCACAACAGCCTTTTGACGAGCCAGAGCGATGATGGTCCCAGAGCCGCCTCCACGGGGCACCGTTCACACTGTAGCATGTGCCAGGGGCTCCCCCCAGAACTGCGGAAGTGCGTGGTGCACCACAGGGAGAAATGAGGCCTGGTAGCTCCCCAACTTGCAGATAAGGGAACCAGGACCACACACGAGCAGATGGTGCAGTGGGAATTCAAACTCCAGGCTGTTTGCTCACCGTGGTGGAACGGAGCGCAACCTGGCTTGGCCGCGCAGACCTGGACTCGGGTCCCGCTCAGCCATTCCAGGTGGCAATCCCACTCCATCAGCTGCAGTGGGAACGAGGGCTAATACAGGGCTTAATGAGCGGCCGTCACTTCCAAATGACATCTCTGCAGGACAGACTCTAACAAAGTGTTCTTCCCCAGAAACCAACAGCTCCGAGGTCTAAGAAGCATTTGGAGATTTCCATAAAGAAGCTACATGCATAAGATTTTAAAAAGCTAATTCATGCAGGGCGTGGTGGCGCACGCCTGTAATCCCAGTACTTGGAAGGCTGAGACAAGAGGATGGCAGGTTGGAGGACAGCCTCAGCAAGTAGTGAGACTCACATCAACCTAGAGAGACCCTGTTTCAAAATACAATAATAAAATAGGGTTGGGGGTATAGCTTGGAGGTAGAATGGCCCTGGGTTCAATCCCTAGTACCATACACACATGCACACACACACACACACACACACACACACACACAAGCTAATTGGTAAGAGATTCTAATTGGTAAGAGATTTTTAAAATTTACTCACCACTAATTCTCAACCTGGGAGATAAAGGGAGCCAGAGATGAGCATATCCTGGCATTTGACAACCAAGACTTTTTTTTTTCATTTCCGTGATTTCCAACAGTTTTTCAGTTAACAACGTGTCCAAGTGTCACGTACTTGCACCCATTTTAAGTGTATAGTTCGATAAATTTGACATCACACACTCCTGTGCAGAGCCACCATCATCAGGTGTAGAACATTTCCAGCCCCCTCTCCCCCAGGACCCGCTGTCCCACCACCATCGGTGACGCCCCTTCCCAGTCCCAGGGGACTGCCGGTCTGCTCTGCGCAGCTCTAGCTTTGCCTGTTCTAGAATTTCATGCAAATGGAACCGGACAGCACCCACTCCTTCGGGGCTTGCTTTTTTCTCAGCAGAGTGAGTTTGAGGTTCATTCGCATCATTAGTTGTATCAGTAGTTGTAGGGCCCCAGTGCCCCCCCCCACTTTTTTCTCTGTCCTGAGAAATACAGGGCGACCCGGCCAGCTTTGTGCTCTCCCCTTAAGCTGGAACCCAAGGCAGGGCTTGGACGTTCCCAGGTGCACGTCAGCTGTCTAGGTTGTTGCCCCAAACACTGAAGGAAGCTAGCCCCAGCCTCCCCGGCCAAACTCCGGAAGCCCCCACTTACCCCCTCATATAAACCCCCGCTGCCCGCTGCCCGCCTGGGCTTGTCAAGAGATAAGGACAAGTAGAAAGGAAACAGTTCCTCCCCCTCACCCCCACATGTCCCTCCCTGTGGGGACATCTGCAGCACATTGCAAGTTCCCCTGATAAGAGCTTTGTACTCAACACCAAGAAAACAAATAAACCAGCCCAATAAAAACACCCGAATGGGCACTCTGCCAAGAAGGGTGCGCTGATGTTGACGGCAAACAGGCACCCGGAGAGATTCTCACCGTCATTAAAACTCCAATGAGATCCCACTGCACACTTACTAGAGTGACTGGATTGTTTTAAAAACGGACACTAGCAAGTATTAGTGAGGAGGGGGAGCGACGGGGACTCTCGCGCATGGCCAGTGGGAATGCTAATGGGAGGCCACTCCACGAACATGGCAGCTTCTTACATATCAAATGCACTACAATGGGAGGCTGAGGAAGGAGGATGGCAGGTTCGAGGCTAGCCTCCGTAACTTAGTGAGATCCTCAGCAACTTAGTGAGATCCTGTTTCAAAATAAAATAAAAATAATAATTTTAAAAAGGGCTAGGGGTATACCTTAGAGGTAGCATGCCTTTGGTTTTAATCCCCAGCATAAAAAAACAAACATACAAACAAAACCACAAAAAACTACAATTAAAAGCGACTGGTGAGCAGGGCGTAATTTTAAAAAGGGCTAGGGGTATAGCTTGGAGGTAGAATGCCTTCGGTTTTAATCCCCAACATCAAAAAACAAACATACAAACAAAACCATAAAAAACTACAATTAAAAGCAACTCGTGAGCAGGGCGTGGTGGTGGCGCACGCCTGTAATCCCAGTACTTGGGAGGCTGAGACAAGAGGATCGCAGGTTTGAGGACAGCCTCAGCAAGTAGTGAGACTCTCATCAACCTAGTAAGACCTTGTTTCTAAATAAGAAATAAAATCAGACTGGGGGTGTAACCCAAAGGTAGAATGCCTCTGGATTCAATCCCCACTACCACACACACAAAAAAAAGCAACTCATTTATGTGTTATAAAGGACTAAAAATATCAGTCTGTCGAAACGTGTGGCAACTTTCAAGGAAAGTGGTTTGGTTTCCAGACACACGTGATTGAAAAGAAAAAAGCCCCAAAACTATGTGTCTAACTAGGAAAGGTCCACGAGATCTTGATTTCTTTAAAATGTCTGGAAACGATTGTCTCAATTCTGAGGAGGGGAGGAAGATCCAGATCCGGTGTCAGGATTATGGAAACTGGTGTTCTTGGTACCTTCTGTTGCCTAACAAATTCTGACGACGTGAGATGCCGGACAGTCTTGACGGGCAGCTGAGGGGCTCTGTCACCGCACGGTTATGTCAGGTGTTCTGGAGGAGGCGTGGTGATTTCAAGATGGGCTTGCGGCTTGCATGGCTGCTGACCCCCCTTGAGGCAGAATTCTGTTGGGATCAGTTGGCCGGAGCAGAAACGTTTCTGGAGGGGGAAAAAATCCCAAACCATACTACCCTAAAGGGAAGACAGCTTAGGTGTAGAGGGGAAGGTGAGGAGGAAACCCCCAAAACCTCAGGGCCACGCAAGGGCCAGCAGCGTCCTGCAGGAGCTCAGGGCGGGCCGTGACTGTGAGCGCGTGAGCAGAGGTGACAGGGCAGGGCCTTGGGGCCACCTGGGAGGGGCAGGAGAGGGACTCCGGCCAGAGCTTCTGCTCTCTGCCTTCCCCATGAATCATGGGGAAGGTTTCTGTAGCCAGGAGGGCCTCCCCGGGCGCGTTGGTGGCTGGACGTATTTCCGAATCCCTCCATTGATAGCAACCACCCCTCTGCGAAGCCCGGGCAACAGCGGCAGGTCTATGAACGTCTTCCCAGACACACCATTCTGCAAGGATGCCACAGCCGTGCTGTTCAGGGAGGTTGGGGGCTGCTAGAGGCGTGAAGATAACAGAGTCTAGCTTTAGTATGGAATCCAGAATGGATGCCAGGATGGATCACACCACCCGTGTGCCCCCCCAGCATGCACCGGCATGCCTCCAGCTCCGTGGAGCATGACTGACCGGGCCTGCCGCTGGGCTCTGAAACCCTGGCTCCCGCACCTTGTGGGGACACTGAGGCAGGCGAACCTTGGGAGACACAGCCAACTTTAGGTTGAGGACCCATCCCTCCATGGCTAGGCCAAACGGAAACAGAGCCCCTTTAACAGTAAGAGCAACTTTACCACTAAAAGCAACTTCCTGGGAAACGCTTCCCTGCATCCACGTCTCCCCTGCCGACAGCAGACGCTGAGAAGCTCATCCTCCAGTGGGCTGAGGAAAGGAACTGCTCAGCCTTCTGACGAGCGCAGCCTAGCCCGATCTGCATCCGTGTGTTTCCTGCCTTTCATCCCACCGCAGCCCCTCTTCTCTTATAAAAACTGTCCATAGCTGGGTGTGGTGGCGCGCACTTGTAATCCCAGTACTTGGGAGGCTGAGACCGGAGGATCCGGGTTCACGGCGAGCCTCAGCTACTTAGTGAGGCCCTCTGTAACTTAGTGAGACCTGTTTCAAAATAAAGAATAAAAAAATAGGTCTGGGGGTATAGCTCAGAGGTAGAATGCCCCTGGGTTCAATCCCCAGTACTGCAAAAAAAAAAAAAAAAACAACTGTCCGTGTCCCTGAGCCCCCCCCCCCCGCCAAGATGGAGATTTAAGACATAAAAGGTATCCTCTATCTTTCTCAAGGCCAGCTTTGGATAAACCTGTTTTCCTCTGTCAACCTCTGTCTCCCATGGAGCCCAGCATGGAACCTTCAATTGGGGTACCAAAGCCTTGCTCTGGCTGCAGAGCAGTCAGGAAGCCTCCAGCCTCCCCCACTCCTGCCTTCTCTGCCCAACAGCTATCCCGGGGTGCCCAGTCTGGCCCACGTTCCCCCAGGGGCTTCCCCTGGTCAAAGTCTCAGGTGCGTGACACCCACGTCAGCCCGCCCTTTGAGGATCCGCGCTAACACGAACTGTATGTTCAACTGAGCTGGACCATACGCCCCAGGCCCAGGTCGTTCCTTGTGCTGTTGCCGCTTCTGACCAAACAGTAAGTAAATGTGATGATGGAGAACTGAGCGACGGCTTAGGAACGGCTCCGCAGCTTATGCCACGGCACCTCTGCCCGCGTGCCACTCCTCTTCCTAAAAGTTTAGAGCAAAGCCAGGCGTGGTGGCACACACTTGTCATCCCAGTACTTGGGAGGCTGAGACCGGAGGATCCAGGTTCGCGGCCAGCCTCAGCTACTTAGTGAGGCCCTCCGCAACTTAGTGAGACCCTATTTCAAAATAAAGAATAAAATAGGGCTGGGGTGTAGCTCGGAGGTAGAATGCCCCTGGGCTCAATCCCCAGTACCACAAAAAAGAAAAAGAAAAGTGGGGAGCAAAGTTGCATATTGGAACCCCAGTGCAGCAAAGAGTGAGTCGTTTTAGAAGGAGAGGGTAGTGCACCCTGGCAGCCTCGGCCGTGTCCCCGAGTCCCTCTCCCCACTTCTGGGCTCCCTGCCCCATTCTGCACTCTTGGCTTTCACTGCCTGCCCCATGACTCTACGTAGATCTACCCTTGGATACCAGAGCCTTCTACCGCATGTAGAGAGGTCAACAGGACCCTCTGCTCCCTTGTCTTGAATCAGAACGACGCCGAGCACGGCTCACACTTGGAGCCTCCTGGCGGGGCCAGGTGAGGCTACACCAGGGCCTCCCTGACCTCCTGCCCAGCATGGACGCCCCCTCCTGGTTCCGCTTCCCTGACTCCCTCACTGGTTTTATTCTGAGAACATTTCCTTACCAAAGTACTTGCACATGACTCTCAGAGTCTGGGGTCCTGTCTAAGACAGGAGTTTACTATATGGGGGGGGGGTTGTTTTTAGAAACAGCTTATTAAGCTGGGTGAGATGGCACACACCTGTAATTCCAGTACTTGGGAGGCTGAGACAGAAGGATTGCAGGTTCGAGGACAGCCTCAGCAACTTAGCAAGACTCTCAGTAACCTAGTGAGACCCTGTTTCCAAATAAAAAATAAAATAGGGCTGCTGGTGTAGCTCAGAGGTAGAATGCCCCTGTGTTCAGTCCCCAGGATCACCAAAAAAAAAAAGAAAGAACTTATTAACATATAATTTATGCATAATAAACCACATTAATTTACTGTCTACAACTTGATGAATCTCGACAGTTGTGTATATCTGTGAAACAACTCCCGTCATTGATAGGAAACATTTCTATCACTTCCCAGAGATTCCTGAGCCCCTTGGTAACCCCTCCCAGCGCCCACCCCCCACTCAGACACCACAGCTTCCCCGCTAAGCTTAGGAACCATTTCTTGCAGCCCTTACCTGCCTGAACATTTAGCTAATGCTGCACATTTCAAATTGTCACATGGCAGCGTCCCTCTTCAAAGTGCCTGTTTCTAGCTACGAACAAGCCCCACGATGCATCCTGGGCCTCGAGGCATCTCAGTGCATCTCTTGAGGGTTACTGACTGGCTGGCAGTCTTCCTCCAGGCGTGAATTCAGGGATCTAGGCACCTTTCATATTGCAGTTCTGTTGTCACAAAAGATGGCACCCAAGAACACAATTCCTACAGCTGCATTACCCGAGAGGAGGGAGACAGAGGAGGAAGGACTGTGTTTGGAAGGGTCTCCTGGGTCAGCCCAGACATCATTCATGCGCTGTGTCTGCCATGGGCTAGAACCGGCTGAAATGACCACACAGAAACACCAGCGAGGCTGGGGATGCATCTGCCCGAGGCTGCTGTGCACAGGAGCTCCCAGTGCTCTGCACGTAGCGATCTGACCAGAAAAGCAAAAGCTGGAGAGAGGGAGGAGACGGAGACACGGACAGTAGGACACCATCATTGATATCAGGCAACAACACAATAAAATAACACGTGCAGATAAGATGAGCTGCTGTCCGGGAGCACTTAGGTGACAGTGTTTCACTGTGCACGATCAGGTTCATTCTCGTGGGTCTACGCTGTCCAAGTGACAGATGAGGACTACGGCAGCATGAAATTACATGATCGGCCAGATCTGCACAGTTATCATATGGAAGAGAATAGGTGTGTGTCCAGGTGTTTACTGACTCCCACGTCTGTGCTATTAACACCAAGCAAAACAAATCAATTGCAGAGTTTTCCTTCTACAAGATCGAGGAAATATCAGCAGCAGATATCAGAATGACCCCAGTCACTACACTAAGACAATCAAGACGATATCATGTCACTCAGAGATTCTGGAAGGATAGAGAAGATGCCACCCACCACTTAGACCTCAGGGCAGATGGCCAGGAGATACTGCACCGCCTCTGCCAGGGAGGGCTCAGCTTCAACCCCAGGAGACAGAGCACGGTGTGCACGCTAGCCGTGCCCTCCGTGGTCTAGGAAGAGTGAATTCCAAAGGAAATTCTCTATGAGATGGTGATGAAGAGGCAAATTTGAGAACCTGAAAGAGAGAAAAGTCTTTATATAAGAAAAGGGGTAGAGAGCCGGGCGTGGTGGCGCACACTTGTAATCCCAGTACTTGGAAGGCCGAGACTGGAGGATCCGGGTTCGCGGCCAGCCTCAGCTACTTAGTGAGGCCCTCTGCAACTTCGTGAGACTGGTTTCAAAATAAAGGATAAAAAATAGGGCCGGGGGTGAAACTCAGAGGTAGAAAGCCCCTGGGTTCAATCCCCGGTTCCACAGGAAAAAAAAAAAAAGAAAAGGGGTACAGAGAGGAGGATGGGGTGTGTGTATAATGGGAAGCAAGGGAGAAAGACAAGGCTGGTTCCAGTGAAATTGAAAAGGCTGTGGGGACCCCAAGAAAGAAAAGAGGAGCCCCAGCAACCATATGGAGAAACCAGAAAGTGCTAAGGAGGGATTTTCAGGGAGGGGCGCTGATAGTGCCGATGTTACCGCACTATTGGTCGGAGTTTGGTCATGAACAGTCTCTAGGTACATTGATCAGGAAGGGGTTTAATGCAGGACTTAGCTAGCTTCAGAGCTAGTACGTTTTTTTCAAGTGCCCATGGAACATTTGGCCCATATCCAGGACCTCAAATTTTTATTTTTTAAAGTTGAAATTATATGGAGTATGTTCTCAAGCCAAAAATAGTCAACTGAAATTTAATAAGAGAAAGATAGCAGGGAAATCTCAGAACATTTGAAAATTTAAAAACATACTTTTAAGTAATTCATGAGTCAAAGAGGAAGTCTCAAAGGAAATAAAAAATGCATAGCACTAAACGAAAACAAAACTATAACACTGTTTTCAAGATAGGTGAGATGCAGCCACAGCAGTTCTGAGGGGGAAAGACATAGTAGCACTAAGTGCTTACATTAGAAAAGACCAATCAATAATCTAAGTTCCTTCCTCAAAAAACTAGAAAAAGCAGAGCAAAAGAAACCCAAAGTAAGCAGAAAGAAGGGGGAATAAAGATAAAAGCAAACATCAATAAAACCCAAAACAGAAAAACAATAAAGTCGATGGAACCAAAAGCCGGTTTTTAAAAAATTAATAAAAGTGGTAAACTTTTACCAAGACCGATGAGAGAGAGGAGGAGGAGAAAAAGGAGGAAGAGGAGGGTGAAGAGGAGGGAGAGAAGAAGGATGGGGATGAGGAGGAGGGGGAGGAGGAGGAGGAGGAGGAGAAGGAGACCCAAATCACCAACATTAGGAATAAACAGAAGTTATCACTACAGATCCTGCAGCCATTAAAAAAATAAGAGGGTACTATGAATAATTTTATGTTCATAAACTTAAGGTAGAATAAGTAGACCAATTTGTTCAACATTAACATGGAAAACAAATTCGACAAAATATTTCAACTGCTCACAATAAAAACTCAGCCAACCAGGAACAGAGAGAAACTTCCTCAACTTGAGAAACAGAATGTTCAAAGAACCTAGAGATACAATCATGCTTCGTGGTGAAAGGCTGAGCTCTCACCCCGAAGACCAGGGACAAAATAAGGTGTCTGCTCATACCCTCCTGTTCAACCAGAAGTTCTAGACAGAGCAATAGGAAAGAAAAATGAATAAAAGGAATACAGATTGGAAGGGAGGAAGTTAAACTGTCTCTATCTGAAGATGACATGGCTTCCTACATAGAAAATCCCAAAGAATCTATCAAAAAACTTAGATGTCAGTTTTCCCAAAATGGATATATGAGTTTAAAGCAATTTATATCAAAATTCCAGCAATACTTTTTGTGGCCATTGATAAGCTTATTATTCTTAAATTTACATGGAAAAAAATCACAGGATCTAGAATAGCTAAAATAATTATGATACAGAAGAAGAAAGTGGGAGGAATAACTCCAGTAATCCAGACAGTGTGGTATTGGAAGAAGGAGAGACATATTGATCAAAGAGCAAATAACTAGAGAGCAAATATTGATCAAAGGAACAAATAATTAGAGAACCCATAACTAGATTCACAAATATACCCAAGTGCTTTTTGACAAGGTACAAAGCCACTCAAAGGAAGAAGAATGTCCTAAAAAAAATGGACATTTGGATATTCATGTGCAAAAACAAAAAACCTAAACCTCAACCCAGGGGCATTCTACCTCTGAGCTATATCCCCAGCCCTATTTTTATTCTTTATTTTGAAACTGGGTCTCATGAAGTTGCAGAGGCCTCACTAAGTAGCTGAGGCTGGCCGTGAACCCAGATCCTCCGGTCTCTGCCTCCCAAGTACTGGGATTACAAGCGTGTGCTACCACGCCTGGCTAATAGATGATTTTACAATTTTTCATTTTATATTTAAGTCTCTGACAAGTTTTCACTTAGTTTTTATATAAGGTGTGAGGTTGAGGTTGTTTTTGCACACGAATGTCCAATTGGCAAGTGGGCTATGGCGTGAACACATTTCATTTAAGAGGGTGCACAGGTAGCAACTAAACACGGCAGACAGGTTCAATGTCATTAGCCACTGGGGGAACGTACATTAAGGCCACATGGCAGGGATACAGAGAAACTGGACCAGTCATTGCTGTCGGGAACACCTATCAGTAAAATAATAAACCCACTCGGGGCAAGAGTACGTGGTTTCTTACAAAACTAAACATGTGCTCACAGTACAACCCCGCAGTTACATTCCTGGGCAACTGAGCTAAAAACGCTGCCAAAGATGTTTAAATTGAGGTAGTATGTAGTACATCTCACTGTGTGCACAGGTATACACCCTGGCGTCAGCCTGGAGGCTTCCGGAAGCTCGGAACGTTCTCTAGTGTTCTTCTCGGTCAGGACACGCCTCTGCAGGGGTCACTGCTGTTTTACTTCTGTCACCACAGATTAGTGTCGACTGTTCTTGAACGCAGTACAGATGAGTTCGTAAAGTACGTCGTAGCCGTAGTTTGCTTTAGGATTTTCCTACACGGTATTCCAGTATATGAAGGGAGCACCGTCTATCCACTTTACTCTTAATCGGTGTATTAGTCTTTTTTTGCATTAATATAACAAAGTCCCCGAGGCCGCCAGCTTTATAAGGACAGTTATTATTCTGGCTCACTGTTCTAGAATTCCGAGGTCAAGGGGTCACATCTGGGGATGGATTCTTGCTAGCAGAGTCCAAGATGGCGCAGAGCGTCGCCTGGCCAGACCCGGCCCTCACGTGTCTCTTTCTCTTCTCACACGGCCACCAGGAATCCCTCATGGGGGTCCCAGCCTAATGATTTTATCTAATTACAAGCACCTCCCCAAAGTCCCAGCTCTAAAAGCCCCAGTCAGATCAAGTTACCACCCCCTTAATACTTCACGATGGGCTTAAATCCACCACGAGAAGGCTTGGGGCACACACTCGAAACACAATCAAACTGTAGCGGACACACTCGAACCACAACCAAACTGGAGATCTCAAGTTCCTATCAACATTCTTGAACATCTCTTTGGGGTTGGCGTGCACTTGTTTACCTGGGTGGAATTCCTGGGAAGGTGTATGTGTAGCTTTGCACACTTTACGTACCGCTACATACTGCTAGCCAGTTTCAAGTGGTCACACCAGCGTGGACCCCCACCGGCCGTGGGTAGGAGCTCTGCTTGCCCTGCAGCCTTGGTATTGTCTGTAGTCTTGGTATTGTCTGTAGCCGGGGATTTTTTTGTTGTTGTTCATTTGTTTTTTTCACTTTAGCCTTCTGGCGGGTATATGTTATAGTTTTAATTTGTATCTCTTAAATGATTAAAGATATTGAAGACCTTTCACATATATGTTGGTTGCATGGACTGTGAAATGCTGAATTAAGCTCATGGCTTACTAAAAGAAAATAGGTGATTGGCGTTTTTCTTATGTGCTTGTAGGACTTTTAATGTATTTTGCATATGAGCCCTTTATCAAGAGAGGTATCTGGACCCACTTGTCCCTGTGGGTACGCCCCCATATTTCCATCCAGCTCCTGATACCCCCCGGTCACACCTAATAGTTATTCTATTTGCTAACACCTCGGGCATTAAGCTTCTGAACTCCACCTAAGTTGCCTGCCAGTCTCCAATACCTCCATCTTCATCTCAGGCTGCACTGGCACACTGCCCCTGGTGAAATTCTGAGTCGCCCACAGGACATAAAATGTCTCTCTCATCCCTTCTTTCACATGATAACATCACTCTGAATAAATATGTCAAATTACTTGCCTATGCATTGTCCTCTCTCTCTCTCTCTCTCTCTCTCTCTCTCACACACACACACACACACACACACACACACACACACACACACACACCACCACCACCACCACCATTAACCAGCAAGTCTACATCAACCACCACTCATACATGTAGCTCAGTGCTGAGCCTTGCAGAAAACACATGAGGCAGCTTGGGCATGACCCAGCTACCAGGAAGTGTACAGTCTAGTGGGAGAGAAAAGATGTCACACAGGTGGCAGGATAGAGGGAAACACTGCAGCTCAGACAGTGCATACATGGGTTCAGAACCTTCCCACGGGTTTTCAAGCACCGTAGTGTTAGCTCGGGCTGGACCAGGGGGAAGTTTCTAGAGCACTTCCTTGAAACGCTCTCTCCTTCCCCTTTTCAGTGCAGGGGGTTTCTTGACCCACAGGAGATGCTCAACAGACACTTCCAAGTTTGACTGAGGCTTGAGGTGAGGAGACAGATGGCCACGTGGCTGGATACCCACCAAGCACCAGGCACCTATTAAATCTCACTGAATTCTTGATTCTGAGGAAGGAATAGTATGATCCTTCTTTTACAGGCAAGGAAACAGAGGCTCGGAAAAGTGGTAAAGAAAGTCAAGGCCCCGCCTCTGGCATCTGACGGAGCCACAATTCACACACATGCCTGGTGTGCCCGGCCTTTCTGAGGTCAGAGGTCAGAGCCAGGCCCCACAGCACCGGATCTCTGGAGCAGGACCCAGAAGAAGTAGGGACCCTGGAGCTTAGGTCCTGAGTTAGCCTGGTGGCACCTCTCCAGGGGAAGCGAGTCTGCTGACTGGTTTCAGGAGGCAAGGCAGCAACGAGAAGGGGCAGGTTTGAGAAGAGAGTCGTTCCACCAGGGCGTCAGCCCCGAATTACAACGCCGGATCCATCTTGTCCAGGGTGTCTGGAAGCTCCTCTCTCCCACGAAACACTCGCCTCCCTCCCCACCTCCACCTCATCCATTGGGATGTCCTGGGTGTGCCACACTTGGGGCTGCGGGTAGAGCAAGACTGCCGCGTGGCTGTTGCTGGGTGGTGGCGTGGCCCACGGTCCTGCGTCCTCTGTCTCCGTGTTCTGAAGTAGGAGTTCAGGGCTGGGCCCTTTGTCTTGGAGAATACCAAGCACCCTTGTCCTGGAGAGCCGGACAGCCTGGGAGGGGGGGCTGCCAATTTGACCTGGGGCTCCTGTTCCAACTTTGGCAGGTCTTAATGTCAGGCTCTGTGGAGGAGCCCATGGCTGAGGTGGGGACAGTCCTTGAGAGAATGAATGGGTCATGGTGGACATCAGTGGCCTTGGTCCTTTGAGTCCTGAGCCATGGTCCTCTCTGTTCTGTCCACTCTCTGTTCTGCAGGGCTTCTCACTGCTCCTATCTCTCCCCCACGTGGTCATTATTGTTGATGGATTGAACCGCTCAGGCTTCCGGCACACACGCCATCCCACCGACCAATAAGTTTAAAGGCCACGTGGGCCTTTAAACTTAATAAGACGCAACACCGGGTCCGGTCAACCAATGGCAATGGGCCAACTCAGCTTAAGCCCATATTTAATCCCAAGCGCGGCAGCGCACGCCCTCTTTGATCGCCTTTCTTCTGACCCCGCGTCGCTGACCCCCCATCACTTGAATAAATCTCTTGGCTGCATGGTTGTCTCCGGTGTAGTTGTTTTTGCCCTTCAATTGTAATGGTCAGAGCCCCGCTGCCTGGAAGCCTTCCGTCCCTCCCTGGGCCTGGGAAGAGGGAGCTGGACTCTTGATCCCTTCTCTAGTGCTTGGTTAACCCAGCCACTGAAAAGCAAAGACCCAAGGCAGCGAGGCCCCACTGGCCTCCAAACTACACAACCTGCAGAACCGCCCCCCATCTTTGTAAGGACTCTGGGCCCCCTGCAGATCCCACAGGAGACAGCCATGACCGGAAGCTTCCAGAAGAGCACAGAGCAGGGGGAGGGGCAGAGGCGGGATCAGGAGGCTGCTAGGGAGGAAGGGCGGGCAGAGGGAGACACTGGACATGGTCACAGGGCTGGTGTGGGCTGTCATGGATCCAGCACTTTGTCCCCAGCGGCCTTAGGCAGGGTGGGCCCCCACGAGGTGACAGAACACAGGATCACCCCGTGATCCTGGACATGTTTCCATGATGGGGAAACTGCCACCATGGGGGGTGTGGGCAGAGAGTAAACCTCAAAAGTGAAGGCCAGAAAACAGAACAATATCCCCCCCCAAAAAAAAACCTACAGAGGGAAAAGGAAGACAGAGCACCTGTGAACCCAGAAAGGGAAGTAGGAGCTGGGTGTGAGATGCCTCCGCTGCACACGCGCGTGTGGGGTGGCCCTCTCTCTGCTCCTGGGTCTCTAGCCAGAGCCCCGGCAGGGCGGCACAGGGCAAGGCCGGCGGGCAGACCTGGGCTTCTGCATAAACTCAGGATGCCAGCGGTCTTATTGCCCCAGAGCCCTTTGCCTGGAGGATGCGACATCCCTGTACAGTTAGTCCTGGCCTGGAGGTGCTCTGCAGTGTGTGCTGGTAAATGTTAAATAGCCAACTCTCTAGGAGGGAAAATCAAAGCTAGGACTGATGGAAAGACAGCCTTCACCCATGTCCAATTTCGCTGGTGTAAACACTCTCCCCTGACCAGGTGCAGAATGCCAAAGGCAGAGGTGGGTACCCCGAGACTACGGCAGGTTCACATCACCTTAACACCAGCGTTTATTGAGTCTTAATGTGCTAAGTGCCCTCTGTGCACCATCTGCTAATGCCCATAGGGGGCGAAAGTGAAGCTCAGCACAATAACTGGTCTCCCCAGGACATTAGCTACTCACAGGTCACACCAGAAGTTTGAAATAAATCAACTCCAGTGACCTGCCCTCCATCACTACTTCACAGACCTTTCAGTCTTGGGAATTATCTCTCTAAAGACACCAAAAAGCTTTTGTTTATGTGGGTTACTAATACGGACTGTAGTAGATATTAAAACTGAGGCTGAGCGTGGTGGCACATGCTTGTAATCCCAGTACTTGGGAGGCTGAGACTGGAGGATCGCAGGTTCGAGGACAGCCTCAGCAAGTAGTAAGACTCTTATCAACCTAGCGAGATCCTGTTTCCAAACAAACAAACAAACCAAAAAAAAAAATAAAATAAAACAGGGCTGGGATGCAGCCCGGAGGTAGAATGCCTCTGGATTCCATCCTCAGTACCACAAAACAAAAACAAAAAACAAAAACAAACTGGGAACAGAAGAACTGACCGATTCACTTAAAATAATAGTAAAACTTCCATGCTAATATAAATAACACTTTCATGGAGATAATTATATTTCCACAAACGAGCCACTTTTGGGGACCCGAGCAGCCCCTTGTTCTACTTTTGCAGACCCCCACAACACTGGCTTGACAGAGGTCCGCTGGGTCCACGCAGCTGCATCCGCGACCCGCCTACTGTGGGACGTACACGTATATCGCTTAGGCGGAACCTCACACAGACACGTGGTTGCAAAGGGGGTAGGTCTGGGGAATCGCCAAAGGCCCTTGGACCACATTTTGAAACGGCTAGTTAGAAACTAGTGGCACCTCTGATTATAAGAGTCAGATAGTACAAAATACAGGCAGTGGAAATAAGTCTTCTCCTCTCTCTTTCCCAGCTACCAGCTCTGCTCCTCAGAGACCATAAGTATCAGCGGGCGTGCCTCTGTGAAGTGGGGGTCCCATCTCTCCTCCCACCAGCCACAGGAAGGCATGACCCCCCCCTCCGGCCTCACTTACTCAGTGCTGGAACCAGATCCGAGGTCAGCTCTGACTGGAGTTCAGACGGCACTAAGCCCCAGGGTGGGTCTCAACAGTAGCTGTCCATCTGGGCAGCCAGTGGGTCTGTGCCTACTGTCACAGTCAACAGCGATGAGCTTCTATACACTGCTCACAGCACCGCTCACCGCCTCCTGCCCCTGGTCCTCTGGTCCACTCCAACTCCTCTCTGTCCCTGGGTGTTCTGAGTGAGCCCCACCCACTAGGGAGAGTTGGAGAGCTATAGACTGGTGGAATTTAGATTCAGACTCCTGATGGGAGTTTAAACCAATTTATTTTCACACTTCACACGGGTTATGGGAGTCCTAACTCTGCACAGCCGAGATTCAGCGGGGGAGCTTACCAGAACACAGTTTCTTCCTCAGGTTCTTGGGTTGTCGTGTTGGTGGGAACACGCCAGCAGTCGTGGAGCACCATAACAGGAAGTCTGGTAACTCACTTGACTTGGAGCTGGGGGCTCACTGGGTCTTATCTTAGTTAGGCATATGCTCCTTAAGCTGAGCCTGGGCATGCGCAGTTACATCTAGTGCTAGGGTTGCATCAGCCGGGGAGAGAGGGCATTAAACATATCTTATCCCTCAGGCCAGACCTGGGAGACCTGGGAGGCTCCCGGGCTGTCATTTTGGGTGTTTCACTTTAACTCACACACATTTGCCTCAAAATGACAGCACTTATGTCAAACAATTCACAATTCAAAAAGCATGTCCAAAGGCACTCTCCACACTGGGTAAATGGTCTCCATAAAGTGTTTTTGACCCCAGCGACCTTCCTCTGTGAGTCTCCTGAACCCTACACAGACTTCTCCTATTTTACTCGACCGTGATGTTCTAGACCAGTGTGTCTCACACCCCAATGTGCAAACAGCCCCCCTGGGGATCTGGTGGAGGGCAGGTTCCTACTCAGTAGCCCAGCGTGGGGTTGAGAGCCTGCCCTTCTGAAAACCTCTGGCGTCTTGCCACCACTGCAAACAGCGAGGGTCTGGAGGGCTTGTTAAGACTCAGATTTCTAGCCAGGAGTGATGGTGTGTGCCTGTAATCCCAGCTAACTTGGGAGGCTGAGACAGGAGGACCACAAGTTGGAGGCCGGCCTCAGCAACTTAGCAAGATCCTTTCTCAAAATAATATGCAAAAAGGGCTAGGGATGTAGCTCAGTGGTAGAGAAACCCTGGGTTCAATCCCCAATACCATGAAAAAGAAAAAAGAAAAGAAACAGACTGCAATTATTTCTGGGTCCAGCTCTCTCTCTCCTGGGGTTCTGACCCCACAGGTCTGGGTGGGGCCTGGGTGTTAGAAATAACTTTTTACGGCATCTAAAGAAACGGCACGTGTTTGAAAATTGCTTGGCAAGGTGATTTTACTTTTTTGCAAAAAAGGGTGCTCCCAGGTATGAGAGAGAGCACGCTTCACAAAGAACCCAGTGGGTCTTATATCCCCAACACAAGGCTCCTCCTGCGCTGAACTCCTATTGGTCGAAGTTCCAGCTTCACGTTCTTCCTGGTCAGCTACAGGGGAAGATGGGGGAGGGTCGACACCTGTAATCTCTTAAGAGATGTTAATTTGGGGAAGGAATGTAAGTCCCTACCAGGTTACAAAATGGCCGTTTAAGTGAAACTACCTCCTTTGACAGAAAACATACAATTATATTCTCACAATTCCCCCCTCTTTTATTATACATTATTACTCTTTTCTTCAAACTCTATTAGCATAAGGTGACTTTTACTCTCAAAGGTATTTAACAAGAGATTATTTTGGTAAGCCATATAGGATTGTTCAGTAAGAACTGTCTCTGCCTATCCCTGGACTAGAGCCTTAACACGGAGGATTAAACCACATCCTACTAGGATAATTTTTCCAAATATTATGAGAAGTATGATGATCGGAGTCATCATTTCTCCTTGCTTTCCCAACCATTGTTCTGTTAGGCTGGGGAAAGGATTACCTATCCTTGAACTTTCTGCTAGCTCAGGTGCTAATGCAGATAAATGTTTAACTATTTTCTGCATGACATCTAAGGTGTGGTTGACAATCTTCTGTTGATTGTAACATATATTATTTACCCAGTCTGCCTTTTTATTAATGGTGGACCACCAAAACAATATTGGTGTAAACCATATAGTTACCTGGTTTTTAGCGTCAAATTCATTGGGACCATCCTTTGAAGTCTTGATTGAATCTTCATATATGCGAGGGTTTAATAACCCACTAGAGGGTGCCTCGCTTTGGGTTTGAAATGCCAGGCCGAAAGGAATTGCCAATTGTACTAGAGTGCAAATTCCACTCCACTTGGCAGGTAACTCTCGAGTAGCGGTCCTCCACAGTACCACCAGACATTTGCTCGGGCTACCGCCAGCGCGGATTGATTATCCAGCTCCTCAAAGGACCAGCATTCACTGCAGCCTGTAACATTTCCCAAGAACACTGACTGTCCCTCCCACCTTGAAAGGCATGAGGTATAGTTAGTGTTTGGGACTGGAGGCTCAACAGTTTTAGGGGGCTCTTGCTTTGGACCCTGCACCACTGGGAATAGGAGGGATAGGGTCTTACAAGATTCCTTGTCCCATGCTAGATTGTCCTGAAAGAGGGCTATCATACATCTCATGCCCATTGGGTCTGAGGTTCACCTGAGTGGAAATGGTACCACCTGAGTTTTTGACCTGCCTGGTTTGTTTGCCACATAAACATAATGGTCACCGTTGTTTAAGGTGCTGGCAGAATTTTAGTCCATTTCGACCAGGCATTTGTTTTCCCATATTCTGTCTTAACCTTTATCATCTGGTGGAAATCCTTTATTTTTATTATAGTGCCTCGGGTTGAGGGGTTAACATTAGCAACCGAGGTTGAATTATTAACTAATCTAACAGCAAGCTTCCCCAGGGGATTGTTTCCTGACATACCTGTCTGGAAGCTAGACCTGCGTTTAATGGAAAGAGCTGTCTTTCCTGGCTTGTGAGTTAGCAAGAGTGGATTATACTGTAAATTAGCACAGGTGTTAAGGGAAACTCCTCCAGGCCTAGTTATTTATTTCTTTTAACCCTCTTGGAATTGGAACAGCTCTATATGGTGGGGGGTGTCCATCCTCTATTTGGGGTGGTCCTTTGAGATTTGCCCCAACTAGAACAAGGGGCTTGTCTTGGATTATTTTGCTTTATTGCCCATGTTGGTTCTGGGCAGAGACATAAGACTTGACATGTATTGATTTTTATAATTAGGGGTTTCTTTCCTATAGTAACATTAATGGTGAATTGAACTGAAAACGGGCTACCCAATACTTGGAAGATTAACAGAACCAAAGACCAGAATAAACTTAGAGTCTTTTTACAGTTAACTTGAGAGGGTCCAGGTGTTGAGTGATGGTCCATTGTCCTTTCAGGATCGGAGGTGGGGCCCCTTTAACCCACGTGTAATGAGTCCAACCTCTTTCCAAAGTGCGAACAGCTGTTTCCGTTGTAAGCAGCACCTGATATGGTCCTTCCAGGCTGGCTCAAGCTTGTCCTCCTTCCAGGTTTTTATTAGGACACTGCCGCTGGGTAGACGAGAGTGTGCTGGGAATTTAAGAGGTGGGGTTTGGGCTAACAATCCTTGTACCCTAAGAGAGGACAGGGAAGAAGAGAGATTTGACACATGATTTCTGAGAAATTTATCTTTGGTCTCCATTATTGGTATGTCTGAGCCCAGGCGCAAAAGATTAGTTCCTGCCTCAGGTACAAAAAGGAATCTTGCCCGGGCTAGTCTGGTTTTATACTCAACCTGTGTTTTCCCAAAAATAGGTACATTAAATCCTTCTCCCTTTACTCCTGAAACCATTAATGATTTATTAGACAGCTTTAAAGAAGGGGGGGGTGATGGTCAAGGGAGGATCTGGCTGCTCCAGAATCAACCAGGAATGTTAATTCCTCCCTTTTAGGTCCCATATGCAAATTTATCAAGGGCTCTTGGCAGGACCCATTCGTGTAAGAGCCCTTGACCTTCCCAGTTCTCCTCGAAGGTCATAATGGATATAACATTTTCTTCTTTTTTCAGGTCTGGGCATTCCCTTTTAAAATGGCCTTCTTTTCTGCACCTAGAAATTGATCTAGCTGGTCTGCAACCCCATGGGGGTCCTCTATAAGAGGGTTGAGTTCCTTTCTTAGAGCTCTAACCTCTGAACTAGTTAGAGGGGCATTTGCAAACCCAATAGCCCCTCCACCCAGAGGAACTTCCCTAAGTGGGTAAAAAGCCTGCGGCTCTTCCTTTTTAGAAGGAAAAGGGAAACTGTGGACACCCCTGTTTCCTGTGTAAACACTGTTTACATTGTTGAACCTCTCTTCTCAGTCGGGGAAGGAGGTACATAATGGAGGAGGGGGGTCTGAAGTCGCTGCAGTCGACTCAGATTCCCTCCTTCCTCCCCCTCCCTCCTCAGTGACTTGAGGTGGTTCAGTCTGCTGATTCCCTGAATTACAGGGGGGAGGTAAACAGTTAAGGGGGTCCCAATTGCTCTTATTCTCATTCATTTCTGCCTTCATAGGGAACAAGCCTACAGGCTCCTTCCTCCAGCAGAGCGCATAATTTATTTTTTCCTGGGTCACAGGATTTTTATTATTGACATATTCGATTAACGATTGGCAAGCCCAATCCTCACTCGAACCAAATTTTGGCCAGAATACCACTGGATGGAGGATGGGTTCTTGTATCCAAATGAAACAGCAGTGTTTTATCATTTGGTGTTTCTTTTTCCCTGCTGTCCTGGGATTCTCTTCCCAATATTGGAGCATATGCCGCAGGGGGCTATCTGAAGGAATTTTATTTAATTCTTCTTCTTCCCGTGTGCCCTTTCACAGGGTGAAGAGGTTCTATTTCCCATATTGGCTTCCCTAGTTGTGAAACCACAACTAAATACTTGGCTAAGACCTAGTCTCCCCCTGCTGGAGGTTTCTAGTATTTCTCCCAGATGCGCTTAGTCTGTCTGCTTATCTCCCATGTGGGACGTATATCCCTGTATATCCCCGGTAGGGGCTTCTCGGCAGGTCAGTTAAAGCCCCTAGCTGGCTCCCCCGAAGAGGAGGCCTTATGCCGTATGAAATGCCAAGGATATAACAGAACAGCATATCCAGACTCCACACCTGTTACCCCTCATCCAAGTACACACAGCTGTTACTTCCCACCCCGGCCTTCCCGGTTGTGTAACCGCACTACACGCTCATTCAAGCACACACACGCACAACCCCCGGAGCGTCCCGACCACCCAAGTATTACTTGCTTCTCCCCGAAGTGTCCATACCTGACTCCACGCGTGAATCTCTGGTCGCCGCGGTATTTGTTAAGGCCTTCTCCCCGCGTTACCTCGCAATTTTCGCCTGAAGGTTTAGCACCTGCTCCAGAGATTGTGAGTCCCCTCTCTGAAGGCTACCGCAGCACGGCAGTGGGACAGTCTCCCTTAAGAAGAGGGGATCCTCACCACCCTGGAGGGGCGCTGTGCCCCGCGTTGGCGCCAATTGTTAGAAATAACTTTTTACGGCGTCTAAAGAAACGGCACGAGTTCGAAAATTGCTTGCCAAGGTGATTTTACTTTTTTGCAAAAAAAGGGTGCTCCCAGATATGAGAGAGAGCACGCTTCACAAAGAACCCAGTGGGTCTCATATCCCTAACGCAAGGCTCCTCCTGCGCTGAACTCCTATTGGTCGAAGTTGCAGCTTCACAGTCTTCCCGGTCAGCTACAGGGGAAGATGGGGGAGGGTGGACACCTGTAATCTCTTAAGAGATGTTAATTTGGGAAAGGAATGTAAGTCCCTACCAGGTTACAAAATGGCCGTTTAAGTGAAACTACCTCCTTTGACAGGAAAGATACAATTATATTCTCACATGGGGACCTTTATTTTTAGCATGTTCCCAGGTGATGTTGGTTGGATAGGGTGGCGCTGGTTCCGACCCATCTGAATCATCCCACCGCTGGACCGAGGGCGGACACACTGAAGAGCATGAAGCAGAGGGGCCAAACGCCAGGTAGGCCGCCCGCCATTTAGCACGGATGGAAGAGCGACGGGAACGTGCACGTGCACGCCACTCTGCTTCCTGGTTTGGGGTACAAGGGATCATCGTCCGCCTCTTCATCCCCGTCTGCCCCTCACCAGGCTCAGACCACCACGAGGCGGCTTCTGTTCTTGTGGACACTTTGGCCAGGCTAGTGGCCCTGCTAGGGCTCAGCCAGCCGGAGCCACCCAGACCTGGGCGTTTGGGCAAAGGGGAGGAGGAGCCGGGGAGCCAGCAGGGCATGTGTACTTCCTCCTCTTTCAAATCCTGCCCCCCAGCGTTGCTTCCTGCCAAGTACCTCCCTGCTGGCAGTTGACTCCCAGCAAGGTGGAGTGGGGGGCTGGCTCTGGCTCGGCACCCCTCAGAGCGTCTGCCTCCTGAGCCTCTGTTTTCCCACATGATCTGTCCTGGCTTCCCTGTTCCTGTGAACGGACAAAAGGAAAGACAGCCCTGTTTTCTCTCAGCTGCACGAACCTGCCCTCTCCTTGCTCTGAGCAGAGCAGGTCAGAGCAGAAAGGTCCACAGAGGACAGGAGGGCTTCAGGGAGGGGGTGGCACCGTGGAAGAGCCATGGAGGACGTGAGGGGGCAGATGTGGCCATGCCCAACACCCTCTTTCACTTTGAACCGGGACCTGTCACAGTGGGAGCTGAGCAGGAGAGAGGCTAGAGCGAGGAGAGGACGCCGGATTCTCTCCCCTGGGTTTGCCAGGGTGGGATTTGCAGACTGCTGGGGTGGGCGCCGTGAGAGAGCCTGGGAGATACCAGAGGCCAGATTGGCAAGGAGGGGCACCAGTTAATAAGGAAAAAAGACTGCCTGGATAGCAGAGCTACGGAGCAGGAGGGGTGGTAGAAAGCGGCCAGAGAAGAAAATGAGGCAGAGGAGGAGGAACGAGGTAGGGGTGCAAGGGGGGATGTGGAAGGGGGCGGGGTGGCTTCCTCCCAAGAGCCTCTTGCTGCTCCCCTTGTCTATCTTGAGCACGTACAGATCTGACGTTGGTGTCCTGGGGATGGCCCGGGATCAGCAGGAACCGCGCTCCTCACTTAGACGGGGCGCGCCAGAATCCCGCAGTGGGGAGATGCACAGGATCGCAGCCCCACTGTGCCCTCTCTCGGAAGTTAACCTCCTCGAGCAGCACTGGATTGAAAGTCTGCCTCAGTGACACCAGGCTCCACCAAGCTGAGTGCCCGGACCCCGCCCTGGCTTGCTTAAGACCACAGACTTCTAGAATGTCGATGGGAAAGGAGAAGCAGGTCAGGGCTGGGTTACGATCTGATGTCATGGGTGATGCATGTGGGTTGAGGGGGCCGGCAGGCCAGGTCGCAGGGTGGACACGGGAGGGTGTGTCAGGTCAAGGAATCCGCCTTAGACAAACTCGAGTCAGAATCTTCAGGAATGCCCCCCTCCTTGTTGACCCTCCCCTCTGTTCCCAGCACATCAGGGGGCCCTAGCTGCTGTCTCGATGTCAGTTGCTGCCGAGGAAGGCTCTCCTGGGGGGTAGCCCTTGGTGACCAGAGCAGTGTGGGCGATGCCTCAACCAGATTTCTGTCATTGTTACAAGATACCCGGGAAGGAGAAAAGTTGAGTTTGGGTTCCAGGTTCCAGTCCACGGCTGCTTGGTCTCATTGCCTTTGAGCCTGCAGCCAGGCAGCTGAGCATGACCGGAACACATGGTGGAGGCGGTCTGTTCACCTCATGGCCAAGGGAGCAAAGAGAGAGACAGGAAGATGCCAGCACCCTATGGTCCCCCTCCAGGGCACGCCCCCAGGGGCCTAACCTCCTCCCACTAGGCTCCACCTCCAGAATGTTCCACCGTCTCCCAATAGAAACCCAGGCTGCAGACCAAACCTGTAACTCACAGGCCTCTGGGAGACACTTATCCAAACCAGAGCAGAAACGATGTGTGCTGTAACCTACCTAGGTAGCAAAGTGTGTGTGTGTGTGTGTGTGTGTGTGTGTGTGTGTGTGAGCATTTAGCTTGTAATCCCAGTACTTGGGAGGCTGAGACAGGAGGATCCGGGTTCGCGGACAGCCTCAGCTACTTAGTGAGGCCCGCCACAACTTAGTGAGACCATGTTTCAAAATAAAGAATTAAAAAAATTGGGCTGGGAGTGTAACTCAGAGGTAGAATGCCCCTGGGTTCAATCCCCAGTACCGCAAATAAATAAATAAAAAGTAACGCGGGAATATATCATATCCAGTATCTGTCATATCTTCTGGGGAGGGAAATGGGGAATAGGAGCTAGGAGTAGGTGGACTTAACTTTTCACCCTTTTTTTTAAGTGTGTGTACTTAAAAAAAGAAACAAGCCAAGCATGGTGGCACACACCTGTGATCCCAGTACTTGGGAGGTTGAGACAGGAGGATCACAGGTTTGAGGCCAGTCTTAGCAACTTAGCGAGGTCCTCAGCAACTTAACAAGACCCTGTTTCAAAACAAAATATAAAAAGGGCTGGGGGTGTAGCTCCGAGGTAGAATGCCTCCAGTTAAAAAAAGAAAAAGGGAAATAAAAGGAAACAAATTCTATCTCAGGGAGTTCCTCTGGCCCAGATGTACTATCCCTTAAAGAGAAGGGAGCAATAAAACACCATGGGCCTGAGTGCTCCTCCCGGTTCCCCAAAACTTAGGCCAGTTAGTGAACAACATGAGCAGCCCAGATTCCTGTTACCGCGAAGGACACTGGCTCCCTCTCCTGGCGCTGGGAATCAGGGCAAGGCAGTGCTTTCTGTAGAAAGCCGCTTTCTCGCACGCACGCATGCCAGGTTGCTGCTCCTTGGGGCGTTGGTCACACAAGCCGCAAGGCAAGCTAACTGATGACACCACTGATCCTCTCTCCCTGTGGTGACTGGTGTCAACCAGAGCATAGCAGAGAGGGAAGTGCCCATCCAGCTGTCCACCACCGGGCAAAGCACAGAGAGGGACAGGAGGCGCTGCATGCGGCAGAGGGGCACCTGTCCAGCCATCGTCTCTGGACCTCCTGGAAGCATTTCTCAATAGACCCTGAGCCTCATATCCCACCTCCAGTGTCTTCCTCGGTCTCTCGGCAACCTGCCCACTCCCCTAGCACAAGTGCGTGGTAGGTGGGATTCCAGCGATTCTCAGAATGTACTAGAAATGTCGATTCTCAGACCCGATCCCAGGCCTACGAGCTGAATCTCTGGAGGGAGGGCCCCGGAGTCTTTGTTTTCACCAGCCCTTCGTAAGGCATATTCTGATGTATATTTAAGTTTAAGCACCACTGCTCTCGACCAGGAATTCTAGTTTCTCTAAAACCTTTTTTGCTTATTAAAATCCCAAGGCCTGGGCCGCACGGCAGTCCAGGTAAGCCCCAATGTCTGAGGGTGAGAGCCGGTGTCTGGACTTTCTAAGAGCTCCAGCTGGTTCCAACATGGCGCCAGGCAGAAGCAGCACAGTTAGGGCCACCTTGTTCCAGCTCTGGGAACCACCTCTTCTCATCTGAAGATCTTGAATCATTCTCATCTGTGGGGACGTGGGGACCTGGAGATCGCTTCACTGGGATTCTTCCACAAGTCCCCCCAAGTCTGGGGAGAGTGGCCAGGCCGGGGGAAGCACTCCAGGACAGAGGTGCTCCTTGGAAGCCCCATCCCACACCTGCCTCTTCTCTCCAGGGAAGAGGGACGTCGACGTGGGTCAAGGGCACACAGTCAGCCTTGAAAGAATTCTGTGTTCCATGAGAGGAGTTGAGGGGCCATAGAGAGAAGTGTGCAGGGGAGGGCATCTCTCTTTCCTGGTGTTCCTTGTCTCTGTGCTCCCCTCCACGTACACATGTGCTGTGGCAAGACTGGGGCGAGAGAGAGAGAGAGAACGTGTGTTGGTGCTGGCCTCCCACTCTTGGAAGGCCATGGGAGGCCCGGGTCAGGTTGAGGAAGGAGAGACCGAGCGGAGACTGAGCAGCCTCTGTGTTGTGAGTGAGCTGTGCCGTTGACAGAGACCATGCACCTCTGCGTCTTCCCATGGTGCCAGAATTTATTGAGCAACAAAAATTTCACAAGCGACATTGTTTTCTTCAGTTGTGATTCAGTGAGCATTCGTGAGTCACCTGGGTGTCATAAGTGGGAAATCAGGGGTTCTTCTATTCCATACTAATATCTATAACACCCAAGTCACATAGCACTCTTTTTTGGGGGGAGGGGTACTGAGGATTGAACCCAGGGGCATTTTATCTCCAAGCTGCACCCCTAGCCCTTTCTTTTTTCTTTCTTTTTTTTTTCCTTTTGAAACAGGCTCTCACTAAGTTGCTGAGGGTCTCACTAAGTTGCTGAGGCTGGCCTTAAACCTGTGATCCTTCTGTCTCAGCCTCCCAAGTACTGGGGTTACAGTTCGCACCACACCTGGCCTCACGTCTCTCTTTACACAAGGATATCTACAGGTTACAGAAAAGCTAAGAAAGGGTTAAGGCAGCCACAAGGGGTTCAGGACACTGCACAGAAAACAAAAAAAGGCAAAGAGTAGATGCACAGCAAGATTAAGGAGGCAGTTGAAGAATTTGTTCAAGGCGCTGAGCTATCAGAGGGTGGAGCTTACCCAGGCCAGGGTCTGGGCAGCAGGCAGCTTTGAAGTGGAGATGGAGCTGAGCCAAAGCCCGGGCAGAGCAGGAGACCCGGTCACCTGTTGACTGGCGACAACACACAACACTCTGACCAGATGATCTGGTGACAGGTCAGTGTGTCCCTCCACCACCGGGGTTGGATGCTTCTCCGTTTCTGTGTTTCAGGTGGAAGGGTGGCACTTGGAGAGGTTGGGGTGCTCGGGGGCTCCGTTCTTCAGATCTGGGTTTGAGAGGCCCACACACCCCTGTGATCCAGATTTAATTCAGTGTCAGCATGCTGATGTTTTTTTATCAAGCTGTGCCTTCTGGTTGTGCGGGGTGGATGGTGGTGTCTGCTTGGTCAAGCAGGGTGCGGAGGGTTTCACCTTGGGGGCTGAGCTCAGAATTAAGTCACGGAGGGCACGCTACTGCTTTACAGCACGGAGTGACTTGGGGTTAGGCCCAGCTGAAAATGACTGTCCTGTCGTGGAGTTACTCCCAGCAGGGCACAGCCTACTCTCTGAGCTCTCGTATAGGCCTCGGGCTAAAAAGCAAAGGACGAGTTCCTACCTCGCATCAGGCACAGCCCAGCGAACCTGGAGAGGAACTGCGTGGGGCTTTGGGCCACAGGTATGATTCCCAGGTTAAGCATGCCTCAGAATCATACAGAGGTCTTGTTAAAATAGATTACTGGGAGCCGGGTGTGGTGGTGCACACCTGTAATCCCAGTTCTTGGGAGGCTGAGACAGGAGGATCTCGGATTTGCTGCCAGTCTCAGCAACTTAGTGAGGCCCTCTACAACTTAGTGAGATCCTGTTTCAAAATAAAAAAAAAATAGGGCTGGGGGTGTCCCTCAGAGGTGGAATGCCCCTGGGTTCAATCCCCAGTAACACACACACACACACACACACACACACACACACACACACTACTGGGCCTTCCCCTCAGTAGGCCTGGGTTGAAGCTGAGAATGTGCATGGCTAGGAAGCTCCAGGGGATCCTGATGCTTCTGGTCCAGGGACCTCACATAGTACGCGCTGCTCACCCCCACATACCAGCTGCACCCTTCCTTGGCCCCAGGCACCACCCAGAAGCCATAAAAGTAATTCCTTATTGTGGTAACTTGCTTGACTGTCGTGCGCTCTTAAAGAATGGTGTCTGCCTCTCCTGGTCACCACTAGATCCCTAGCACTTAGCACAGGTACCTGGCACATAGTGGGTACTTACTAAATATCTGTTAAATTAACAAGTCTAGTTGCCTGGCGTGTCCCCTCTGCGGTGGGGGTACCACAGAAACCCAGAGTAGAGCCGGGGACCAGTCAAGTCTAGAGGTGCTGTGTCTCTCACCTTACACGTGACCAAAGGAGGGCCCGGCTTGCAGGCCTCTCTTCTCTTGGGAAATTGATCTGCCAGCAAAGGTCTACGAAGCGCCCGGCAGGCAGACCCACCAGGTCCTTCTTTGGGGATGGAGCTGAGCAACAGTCACTTGACACATGGCAGCTACCTGTCTAAAGTCTTCGTTTTCCAGCTTGCGAAGTTGTTTTGTTTCTGACATGGTGCTTCGTAGTAATTCATGAGGAGGGCCAGGCGTGCCCCCCGTTTAGTAGATGGCACGGCACAGCGGCAGAGAAGGCTCTAGTGGCCGTGGGGCTGATCTTGGACTGACCTTGCGCGTCTCTGTGTCCGGCGCTCTGATGTGTCTCAGCGTGAGTGGACCTCAGGCTCCTCCTGTGAGCCTACATGTTCAGGATTCTCGTTTGACAGAGTAGGAACCAAGACTTAGCTGGGATTTGAACTTGACCTGAACTGGCCTGCTGGGATTTGAACTTGACCCAGGTTTAAGCACTGCGTAAAACAGGAGCAGGGATCGAAAATGGGGAAGGAAGACACAGCCGCCAGGAGACCTGAATCCCTACCATGCTGAAGCTTCGGAGGTGCAGGGACTGGGGCGCAGAGAGGAGAGGGGCAGGGAGCAGTTAGAAGTGGGGAGGCAGGCCCCCAAGTGAAGCTGCTGCCTCTCTGTCTTCTTTTATCAGCCAGATGGTTTTGAGGAAGGACACTGAGGGTTCCTGTTTAAATCCTTCCATTTGCAATCTAAAGTATTTTTTTAAAAAAAAGGCTACCAGCTGACCACAAGACCTCTATGCCCTGCCCCCCATACACACACACCCGGTTGCTCCACAAGTTCTGGGACAGCTCATCGTCATCCCTCTCTCTCACCCAACTGCACCCAGCCCACTCTACCCAGTTCCCTCTGGCAGCACTCCCGGGGAGAAGGCAGAAGAGGGAGAGAGGACCCTGGTCATGAGGTTGGCTTCCAGGGACTGACTGGCCGCTGGTGGGCGTCATGGCCGCTCAGACGCACTCAACTGTACAAAAAGAAGAACTTAGCTCATTTCTTATTCTGAACAACTGAGAAACCACAGTCGAATCTCCATCGTCTCACAGGAAGCTAAGTGCTTTCTGCTTGGTTGGGACCTCGAACCTTGAATTCATAAAGACTCGAAAGGCCCCCAAAACAGAGGCCGTGTGGACAAGGTCCCTGGGAACCAGCGTAAGTGGCCCTTGTCTTTTCTGTGTTGTCGGTTATTGTGATGGACAATCTTGCTTAAAGGCACGTGTGCAGTCTGGTCTCCTCAAAGATGAGGAATGCTCTGGGGACCAGGCAGATGTAGTCATCTCCTGATGCATCTGTAGGTCAATTCATAGTGCAGCAATACTGAGAATTCTAGGTGGAGTTATAAGGCCGGGTACTCAGGTGTAAAACTGTTTTTCTGCTAAAAAGAAAGCTCTCTTGTACACCTGTAATCCTAGTACTTAGGAGGCCGAGACAGGAGGGTCAGAGGTTCAAGACCAGCCTCAGCAACTTAGCAAGACTCAGCAACCTAGCGAGACCCTGTTTCAAAACAAAAAAAGGACTGGGGGTGTAGCATGCCTCTGGGGTCAATCCCCAGTACCACACACATACAAAAAAAGTTCTCTTGATCGATTGAGTGATTGAGTGATTGGTTGGTTGTTGGTGACTGATTAAGAAAGTCAGCCGGTGTGAAGACATAAGAGACAGACACCTTCTGTGGAAGGTTATTTGAGAAGAAACCTTTTGCTGTTTCCCTGTGTAAAGAAAAATCAGATATGGTGGATGAGAAACTGTAGCAAGAGGAAAGTATTGATAAGGAAAAGCATTGCAGATGCGAGGGTGACTGGATACTGAACCCATTTCTTAAGAACACTGGAACCACTTTCTTAAGAGTCTCAAAATCAGGACTGCTGACTGTCTGGAGGAGGCGGGATTCTCCACCTGCAGGCAGCTTGGGGTGCAGAGAGTGCAGCTACCTGCAGGTATCTTTTTTTTTTTTTTTTGCGGTACTGGGGATTGAACCCAGGGGCATTCTGCCTCTGAGCTGCACCCCCAGCCCTATTTTATTTTTTATTTTGAAACAGGGTCTCACTAAATTGTGGAGGGCCTCACTAAGTAGCTGAGGCTGACCTGGAACCTGCAATCCTCCTGTCTCAGCCTCCCAAGTACTGAGATTACAAGTGTGTGCCACTACCCCCAGCTCAGGTATCTGCTTTGATTGCTCCTCCATAGGGGCTCTTAGAGGATTGCAGATTTTCAAAGAAGAGTTGGAAACTCCCAGAAGTTTCCACGGCCAGCCTCTAGACCAGGTGCCCCTCACTACCCTTCAGTTACCACCCTGAGCAGCAGGACAGCTCTGGGCTATTGGGTCTCCAAGGCCTGGGCAGCGATGTGCTGGTAAATGTGTAACTGTAATGTTTGCCAGTTGTCATGGTACAAATACTGTCACTGTGCTCAGTCTTGGGCTCCCCACTTGCTGAGCGTGGGGCTGGGGAGAGGCATGCGACTTGCTCTTAGCAAGCAGTGTACGCTAGCCAGCACACCCAGGTCTTTACCACCACATGCTGCCCACTCTGTGCAGACATCTCACCAGCCCCCAGGCTGGAGGTCATGGGGGCTGGAAGGTTCCAGGCTTCGGGGCTCCAGCTGACTGCTGTGTCTTGGGGTGGACTCTCAGGAGACTGTTTGCAGGCCTGGCAGTTTTGACAGCGGCATGATCCTTCGGTTTCTCCTCCAAGACCCCACCCCAGGTCCTGTCCCTTCAGGAGCTGCGTGCCCTGCAGTGGCTGGGTGGTGTCTGGCGAGTCAGGGAATAGCAAGGAGAGCTGGAGGCCAGGGCAGCAAGGAGGGGACTGCAAAAAGGCACCTGACAGGGCTGGTGCGCTCGCCTTCCCCCAGCCTGAGTTCCCCAGAACCCAGCTCACGGGACAGGCCTGCACCCAGTCATGCACCAGGGCTGCTGCTCGCACTGTGACCCTGACGGCCCACCCCAAAGTGCTGGCCAGGCTGAGCCATGATCCCCGTCAGCACCAGCACGCACAGGGGCAGCAGAAAGCAGACATGACAATCACAGACTCTGTAGCGACTCCCATCCTAGCAGAGCGCCTCCGCTCCAGCCCCCGCACCCGCATCGGCCATGCCTTAGCTCCCAGCAGCCACTGTTCACAGTGAGCTTTGAAAGCAGGGCTCTTTGTTAAGGAGAGAAGGAAGAAGAGCACCAGTGACCCAGGCCTGGCACTGAAGTAGGACTCCCGACGTCACTGCTCGGTCTTGGGTCACATTAATTCCTACTGGTGTCAACACACTGAAAATTTCATTTTTATCTATTTATTTTTCAATATTTTTATGTTTAATTTTATGTGTAATTGGACACATTTAGGCGGTAGAATGTGACATTCCCATACACGTGTATAGTGTGTGATGATTGGATCGGGATAACTGGCCTATCATCTCAGGCACTGAGTCATTTCTTTGTGTTGGGAAGATTCTAAATCCTCTCTTCTAGCTGTTTTGAAATATTCAGTTATTTCCTGTGAACTGTGGTTATCTGACATCACTATAGGACATGGGAAGCGATTCTTCCTACAAGGGCACCCGGTACCCCCTAGCCACCCTCTCTCCGTCACCACCTCCCCACAGCCTTCTCACGCTCTGGCAACTGCTCTTCTAGTCTCTGCTTCTAGAAGTCGGCTTTGTAGAGATTTCTTAGTGTGGTTCCCATGGAAGGGCCCATCCTTGTCCATCATTGACAAGACAATCACTTTCTAGATTATCTACAAAGAAACCTATCAGGGGGCGGGATATGTCCCCTAGAATAGGATTCGAGCCTGGACATTTGGGTGGGGACATCCAGGTGGGGACAGCCTCAAGAAAAGACCACTGTGGGCAAGAGGCCCCTGACACTCCAGTGGCCGGGGGTACTTTCTGCATACATTTCTTCTTTTATTTATTTGTTTGGTGTGTGTGTGTGTGTGTGTGTGTGTGTGTGTGTGTGTGTGTTTTACTGGAGATTGAACCCAGGGGCATTCTACCTCTGAGCTACACCCCTAGCCTAACCCTAACCCCTAACCCTTTCTACTTTTTTATTTTGAAACACCATCTTGCTAAGTTGCAAAGCTTGGCCTCAAACCTGAGATCCTCCTGCCTCAGCCTCCCAACTACTGGAGTTACGGGTATGCTTCATGGCGCCCGACTCTGAGCTTTTCCTCTGCAGCCCTCACTGGTGGAGCGGCTGAACTGATACTGGACACGCTTGCTTACTGTGTCCCTGTTAGAGTGTAGAGTCTGTGAGGGCAGAGCTGACCTGAGTCTCCCTTGCTCACATGTCATCCCAGGGCCTGGTAGACCGTAGGCGCTCAATAAACATTTGCCAAGAGGTTGACGAAGCCTAACCACTCACTGCCTTGTCTCTGTCGTGCAGAACCCCCTGCCTTTAACAGCAAAGACAGAGGCCATCATCCTTGGCCACGGGGGAGGCCAAGATGGAGTCCCCAGCCACCACAAATGACTACAACATGACCACTGATTATTACTACGAGGACACGACCCCCTGCCAGAAGGGGGCCGTCAGGGCCTGGGGCGCGCAGCTGCTGCCCCCGCTGTACTCCCTGGTGTTTGTCATCGGCTTGGTGGGCAACGTCCTGGTGCTCCTGGTGCTCCTGCAGTACCGGAGGCTGCGAAGCATGACCTGCATCTACCTGCTCAACCTGGCAATGTCCGACCTGCTCTTCCTGGTCACGCTGCCTTTCTGGATTCACTACAAGCTGAAGGACAACTGGGTGTTCGGCAACAGCCTGTGCAAGCTCCTCTCCGGGCTGTACTACATCGGCCTGTACAGCGAGATCTTCTTCATCATCCTGCTGACCGTCGACCGGTACCTGGCCATCGTGCACGCAGTGTTCGCCTTGCGAGCGCGCACGGTCACCTTTGGCGTCCTCACCAGCGTCGTCACCTGGGTCCTGGCCATCTTGGCCTCCATCCCCGGCTTCCTCTTCTCCAAGAGCCAGTGGGAGTTCACTCACTACACCTGCAGCCTTCACTTCCCCCACGAGAGCCTGAGGCGGTGGGCACGCTTCCAGGCGCTGAAGCTGAACCTGCTAGGGCTGGTGCTGCCCCTGCTGGTCATGACCGTCTGCTACACGGGGATCATCAACATCCTGCTCAGCCGGCCCAATGAGAAGAAAGCCAAGGCTGTGCGCCTGATCTTCGCCATCATGCTCATCTTCTTCCTCTTCTGGACCCCCTACAACCTCACCATCCTTATTTCCGCTTACCAGGAATACCTGTTCACCGACCAGTGTGCGCAGAGCAAGCAGCTGGACATGGCCATCCAGGTGACGGAGGTCATCGCCTACACGCACTGCTGCGTCAACCCCATCATCTACGTCTTCGTGGGTGAGAGGTTCCGCAAATACCTGCGCCAGTTCTTCCACAGGCACGTGGCCGTGTGGCTGCCCTTCCTCTCCGTGGACCGACTGGAGAGGGCCAGCTCCACGTCTCCATCCACGGGGGAGCATGAGCTCTCTGCTGGGTTCTGACTCAGACCCCTGGAGACCAATCTAGGGGCTGGTGGGAGTGGCTGGCCAGGCGAGCCCCCAGCGCAGGACGAGGAGGCAGCTCGGCCCTCCCAGACAGTCCCGGACCCCTGGCACAGCGTGGGCTCCCAGTCAGCCACTGAACCCTGGCACAGCGTGGGCTCCCAGCCAGCCCCGGACCCCTGGCACAGCGTGGGCTCCCAGTCAGCCACTGAACCCTGGCACAGCGTGGGCTCCCAGCCAGCCCTGGACCCCTGGCACAGCATGGGCTCCTAGCCAGCCCATGACCCCTGGCACAGAGTGGACTCCTAGCCAGCGCATGACGCCTGGCACAGCATGAGCTCCTAGCCAGCCCCGGACACCTGGCACAGCGTGAGCTCCTAGCCAGCCCATAACCCCTGGCACAGCGTGGGCTCCTAGCCAGCCCCGGACACCTGGCACAGTGTGGGCTCCTAGCCAGCTCATGACCCCTGGCACAGCATGGGCTCCTAGCCAGCCCCGGACACCTGGCACAGTGTGGGCTCCTAGCCAGCCCCGGACACCTGGCACAGTGTGGGCTCCTAGCCAGCTCCGCACACCTGGCACAGCATGGGTTCCTAGCCAGCTCATGATGCCTGGCACAGTGTGGGCTCCTAGCCAGCTCCGCATACCTGGCACAGTGTGGGTTCCTAGCCAGCCCATGACCCATGGCACAGCGTGGGCTCCTAGCCAGCCCCGGACACCTGGCACAGCGTGGGCTCCTAGCCAGCCCCGGACACCTGGCACAGCGTGGGCTCCTAGCCAGCTCCGCACACCTGGCACAGCGTGGGCTCCTAGCCAGCCCATGACCCCTGGGACAGCGTGGGCTCCTAGCCACTTTGGGTTCAGGGAGATTAAGGTGGCCTGACCGAGTCACCCCCAGGACTCCATCTCTCCATGAACCTCTTCCTGCTGGGAAGGAGATGAAGGAATGGGACCTTCCAGAGCCTCAGATGGGCCAGGGACGGCTTGGGTGTCAAGTTTGTGAACTTAGCATTTGCAAATGAAGCCACTACAGCATCTATCCTGCCCTACCTCCACCACCAAGGAACCACGGAGCACCGCCTCCCCCAGCTCTCCCCACCAGGCCCTGGAGCCAGGGAGTGGCCCCCAGGCTCCCCGCCAGGCTCACTGCAGGGTCTGGGTACTTGGGACCCCTGGGGAACATGGAACCCAGGGCAGAGGACTTGAGACCTACTGGGAAATCGGATTTTGGACCTTAGAGAGGATTTCATATTTGCTAAAACCAAAGACTTCCTGCCGTTGGCTCAATACTGACCAGATAATGTGTTTCTTGACAGCCACCAACAAGGGCGAGGCCCCCATTTCATTTACCGTTCTCTTCCTTCTGAATATTTTTCAGAATTTTCCTTCCTTGCAAGTTGGATGGCTTGTTGGTAAATTCTGACAGCTTTACTGCAGAAATTAACAACAGGCAGAAGAAAGCAGGGCTGGTCTTCTTCCCTCTGGCTCTCCATCCAGAGAACCCATTCTGGGTTTATGGACTAGAGATCGGACTGCCCGGCCCTCTGTGCCCGCCAGCGGCGTGCGTGGAAGGAGGAAGGGGGGGCAGCCATTAGGAAGAGCTGGCCTCACCAGGGCAGGGGCTCAGGCTTGACCTGGGAGGCTGGGGGGCCCCCAGCCCAGAGTAGCTCATCTACCCTACTTCCCTGCTTGCTGCATCCTAACCAGGTACCCCTCTTTATCCTTTTGTCCCCTTTTCCCTCAGATGTATAGTTCTTTAAAAATCACTTTCCTAATAACAAAAATTATTTCTAAAAAAAAAAAAGCTTAAAACACCCAGGAAAAAGAAAACATTGAAATTGCCCATAATCCTACAGCCCAAAGACAACCACTAGGCACCGTAGGATGTCTTTTCATTTTGTTTTTTCCTGTGTATGTTTATGATGATAACAAAAATGGACTTTGGTTGTACCCATGGCTCCATGGTGTTTTTAATTCACAGTATGTTGCGATCGCTTTCCCAGCCAATAAATCATCTCAAAGGTTGTTCTTGGTCCACTGCAGGGACGCCCCAACCCACTCCACGGAACCCCCTGCTATTGCTGGTAAAGTCAGGTCCATCCCTCAACAGCGAGTGAGGGCCGGCTCCCTTCCACGCGCTCTGGGGCTGAGCTGGAGGTGGACAGGTACCAGGATGCCCATGGACTGGCCAGACGGGTGGGGCAGCTGTGGAGTGATAGGGCCGGGAGAGAGATGGGGGAAGGCACCCCAACTGACACACTGACCCCGTGGGCTGGCCTCTCGTTTTCTGGACACTAGAGCTGCTTCAATGGAAAGGACAATCCGGTACCAGCTACTCCTCCAAGACCAAAAGCTGATGTCCAATGGATACCGCCCTCTTCTCCTGTGTCTGGAAATATACGTATTGCTATTTTGTATGTAATATTTTTAATTTAGGTAAATGATATCTGTGTGGGTCAGCTTTTCATCGCTGTGACCACAACACCTGACATGAACAGATTAGAGGAAGAAGGTTTTATTTTGGCTCCTGGTTTCAGGGGTTTCAGTTGTGGTTGGCTGGCTGCATTGCTCTGGACCTGAGGTGAGGCAGACCATCATGGCGGCAGGGCGAGGTGGAGGAGAGAGAGAGAGAGACTGAGAAAGTATCCTTCCAGGGCACCCCCTCCTCAAGTGACCTCCCTCCTTATAGTTTCTACCACTTCCCAAGAATCCATTCAAATTATGAATCCACCACATGGACTGATCCACTCATGAGATCAGATCCAGTGATTTCCATGAGTCTTGGGGAACATTCCAGATCCAAACCCTAACGATATCTATTTCTTACTTTTAAACACAGCACTTGATTTGTAAGATCAACCACATTGCTGTGTAGAATATCCGATCCCTTTCTTTTACTTGCTGCATGGTACTCCATAGATGATACCTTCCACATTCTACTCTCCCTGGACGGGGCACCAAGATTGCTGCCAAGTCTCTGCTCTGGGAAATGAAGCTGCAGTATCCTCGTTCAGACTAGCAGTGGCAACGCGGGGTAGATGAGTTCAGTCCCTGTGGCCTCTGACTCCGCGCGGAGGTCCCTCTCCCTGCATCCTTACCCACACCTGTCCTTGAGCTGCTTTCTAGTCTTCGGTCACCTAAGAGGTAAAGGGACACTCACAGCTGTCGCGGTTTGCATTTCTCTGGTCACCGATGGGTTTGAACATCTCCTTAGATGCTGGCTGGGCTTCTGAGTTTCTTCTCCTGCAACTCACTATTCGCGCTTTCAGTCCTTCGCACTGGGTTCGCTGCCATTTCTTATCGATGAGCAAAGGTAATTGGTGTGTTTTGGATTTTACTTGTTAATGCTTTAGTCATTCCAAATGACTTCTATCACTATAGCATCTCTGTATTGCTTTATGTTATACCTTGTGGAACTGAAATAATCCTTACTTTTGATGTAATCCAATTTATTTTTTCCCCTTTGGCCAGTGCTACTTCCATGTAGTTTAAGTGCTCTTTTACCACCTTAGGTACCTCCCCCCTTCTTGTATATTTTCTTCTACTCCTGTACTAGTACTTCATCTCGTATGTAGGTCTTTAATCTGGAGGGTGACCGGCAAGTTACTCAGCTTCTCCGAGGGTCATTATCTCCATCTCTGAATAGTAGCCTCTACCTAATGGGGTCGTCATGGGATTAAAAGATGTAATGCATATAAAGTGCTGGGGAGACTGCCTGGTGTAGGGTATCATATCAGTGGGTGTTATAATGAAAATAAATGTATTTAAGTAAATAATACAATATGTGGAGATACAGCAAAACCCAAAAAGTTGATTCTAATAACGAAAGCACGAGAAACACCAGCCAGCAGGAACCCGTTTGGGTTTTTCCACGGTGAGAAGACACATTATTGGCAGGGGTAATGACAAGCCCTACCCTAGTTGGACTTGGCATTTTCTTCTCTGCCAGGTCTCTGTGCTGGGCAGAAATTTGGACCTGGCAGGATTAGCCGGTGCTGAAGTTGCCCAGCGTTTATTTCTAGTTCTTTCATTTCTCGTTTTCACTTTCTGTGGTAAGAGCTGAGGAACAGTAAGAAACCCCAAACTTGGATGGTATGAAAGTAGCCAGGTGTGTGACTGTCTAAGAAGAGCTGCCGGGGCTACCATTCCATCCCCACCCCTGGGCACCACGCTCCAGGAGCAGGCAGGGAGTTTTTGCAGGAAGCTTCCTGTCCCCTGCCACACTTCCACAGCAGAGAGCCCTCACCAGCTCACTTCCTCAGCTCGCTTCAACCTCACACATCCACCGCCCTGCCCTCCCGGCCTGGAGCTCTGGGTCCCTCCACCCATCGGTGGGTGGGCTCCCTTGCCCTGTGCCCAGGCTCTGGAGTGATTTGAAGCACAGGACCCGCACATGGGTCCAGTGGGGTAATGTTCTACCAGAGACTGAAAGACCAGCACAGAACTCCTTTGCAGCTTTTACTCAACCCCAAAAGTACTTTGCCTTGGCTCTTAATTGAACAAATCAAAAATTCATTTGGAGCCGGGCGTGGTGGTGCACACTTGTAATCCCAGTACCTGGGAGGTTGAGACAGGAGGATCGCAGGTTCGCGGCCAGCCTCAGCTACTTAGTGAGGCCCTCCACAACTTAGTGAGACCCCGTTTCAAAATAAAGAATAAAAAATAGGGCTAGGGGGTGTAGCTCGGAGGTAGAATTAGCCCTGGGGTCAATCCCCAGTACTGCAAAAAAAAAATTATTTGGAGAATAATCAGATTTGATATTCTAAGAAAATTTCCAAAAAAGAAAAGTATTACAACAGAAGAGAATTTTGCCTGCTTACATATTGACACACATTATATATAAAGTATGAAATACAAATATGCTTTGCCAAAAAATTAAAAATGTAACCAACTAAAGATTAAGGATGCCAAGGGGTCCACTCTCCTAACATACAAGGCAGTCCTACAAACCAGTGAGAAAAACCAATAATATACCCAATTATTTTAAAAAATGAACAAAGATATAAACAGATAGGTCATAGAATAAGTGCAAGAGCCATTAACATAAAAATAGGGATCAAAATAGTAACCAATGAAATGCCAATTAAAATAAATACTTCTTTTCCCTGCTGTCAGTGGTGAAGAGATTGTATTTTATTGTATTAATGATAAATACAGGTAATGATGTGGCAAAACAGTCACTGTCATGAATTTTTTAATGGGTATACAGCCAAAGGAAACTAAGTATTTCAAAGTGATGGCTGCACTCTGTGATGACGGCAGCATTATTTACAATAGCCGAGATATAGAAATGACCTCAGCACCCACTGATGGACAAACAGACAAAGAAATCACACACACACACACACACAGCAGAATATTATTCAGCCACAAAAAAAAAAAGGCAGAGAATCCTATCATCTGCAACAGGATGGATTACCCAGGAGGACATTTTGTTAAGTGAGATAAACCAGACACAGAAGGACAGATATTGCATGGTCTCATTTACATGTGAAATCTAAAATGTCAAACTCACAGAAACAAAAAGTAGAACAGTGGTTCGTTACCAAGGACTAGAGAGTGAGGTACACAGGGAGATGTTGGTCAAAGGGCAGAAACTTTCAGTTATAACATAAACAAGTTCTGGGTACCTAAGGTAGAGGATGGGTGGTGTTGGGTATGATAATTAGATGGTAATCATCACTATATGGTACATATGCATCATGTTTTAAACCTCGAATATATGTATATGTTTAATTTGTAAAATATAACTTAGCTAATTTAACTTAATATAGAATTTAACATAACATTTATTTATTTGTCAATTAATATTTCGAAGTATGAAATCTTATTTTTAGATCAGAACAGAATCAATGAAATTGAAAGCAGTAAAACAATAAAGAAAAATAAGCTAGTCCTTGGAAAAAATCAATAAAAGTGATAAAGCTCTGTGAAAATTGACAGAGATGAAAAGAGAAAAGACACAAATCACTAATAGACACAAATCAGGAATGAAGCAAGGGATAACAAAAGGATACTACACTCAACTGCACCCTAGTAAATTCAACAACATATAAGAAATATGATTTCCTGAAAACCACAAACTGACAAGATAAAATAGATGACACAAACAGTATAACAACCAATAGTGAAATTGAATTCGTAAATTAAAAAGCCCCTGAAAAAAAAATGAACTTCAGGACCCAGAGGTTTCATTGGAGAATTCTACCAAACATTTAAAGAAGTATTGATTAATGTCAACTTACAATAATCTCTTCCAGAAAGTAGAAGGGTAATACCGCCCAGCTCATCATAGGAGGTAAGTATTGTCCTTATACTAAAACAAGACAAAGACATTACAATAAAAGAAAACTTAAGGCCATGAACCGAGACCCAAAATCCTCAATAAATCATTAGCAAATTCAATCCTGAAATATTTGTCTAAAATAATTGCACTGTATGAAAAAAATGAGATTTATTCCAAGTATTCAAGACTGGTTCAACCATTTCACGATCAATCAATATAATTCACCATACTGACAAGCTAAATTAAAAAAAATGTGATCAAATCCATTGATGCAGATTCGACATTACTATTTAAGACTACTTGACGTTCTAGCCATCACAATAAGGCAAGAAAAAGAAACAAAAGGCATATAGATTGTAAAGGAAGAATTGAAATGGTCCCTATTTTAGATGATGTGATTATCTACACAAAACATCTTAAAGGCCAGGTGTGGTGGTGCACGCTTATAATCCCAGTACTTGGGGAGGCTGAGACAGGAGGATCGCAGGATTGCAGCCAGCCTGAGCTACTTAGTGAGGCCCTTCACAACTTAGTGAGACCCTGTTTCAAAATAAAGAATAAAAAATAGGGCTGGGGGTGTAGCGTGGAGGTAGAATGCCCCTGGGTTCAATCCCTGGTACTGCAATAAAAAATAAATAAACATCTTAAAGTAACCTACCCCCAAATCCCTTGGTACTAATGTCAGTTCAGCAAATTTTCATGAACAAGATCAACACACACAAAATCAATTTCATTTTATATGTTTTGTGTGCTATACTGGCTGTCAGGGAACAAAGCCCAGGCCTGAGGAACAGACACTTATAACCTCCCTGGGAACTCCTGAGTAACGAGACCGGTATAAGACAGCGCCTTCTTCCAAGCACGCAGGGCTCAGAGCTATCACACCATGGCTACTAATGTCTACAAGTCAGTAAAGTCTGAAGCATTAAGGTTCCGTATGCATGGCTAATTTCAGAACGTGTGCCTTCTTCTTGATATGTTATTCTTTTTGCAAACGCAGCAACTCTCCTCTGCTTTCTGTGGGATGCTTCACCGCAAAAGGCAAAAAAGAACTTACTCTGCAAAAGGCAAACACCCTCGCAGATGTTCTGATATGTGCTTGGCCACATGAGACTGGAGTTATCTTGCAGATGATAAATCAGGAACTCACCTGGGGTTTTCTTTATTTTTTTTTAAACATAACTGACTGAGTGATGGAATAACTACTTGGAACCTTTTCAGTGGAAAACCTTGCTTCCTGTGTTTGGAATCAGATGCTATTTCCATCTGAGTTGATGTGTGTGCAGCTTTTCGAAGCCTACCCTGCCCTCTCCCAGTTAAGAGGGATACAGATTGGTATTGCTCAAGGCATTTCTTTCCTGGACCCCTGAGGGGTGTTTCAGTAGAATGGCCGAGTCTAGTAGAAGCTATGAGACTCTAGTCCACTGAGGTTCACTCAGCTCGAGGGTGGTAGAGTAGCAGACCCAGGGACGGAGGGCGTGTGGGGCTGGGTCCATTGGCCGTGGCCGGCGCTGTAAATCCAGGTGGTCAGACGCTCTGGATCTTGTTGGAAGCTTTAGGTTACAGTGCAGCATGGAGAAGCCCTCCTGGGAGCACATGCCCAGCCACGGCTGAGCTACGGGCACCTCCAAAGTGTGCCCCACCCAGTGCCCTGGGTATCACTGAGCCCTGCCCCCAGCAGGGTCTACCATCTCAGCAAATGGTCACGCCCCCAACAAAACTTCCAGAAACAGGTACCCAGGAGTCCCTGCCCCACACCCCTCCGCTCCTAGGGTCTCGCCGGTTCTTCCTTCTGAAGACCTGTCCGCTGGTCCTCATCGTCGCTTCTCCATATTGGGTCGCCATACTTCTTTCTTGGAGATCCACAACCTCCTTCTGATAAAGAGACTTCACCTCCTGTCTTACCCTCTCTTAGTCCTTTCTGCAACTGGAACGATCCTTCCGAAGTTCGAATCTGATCCGGTCATTCCCGAGGCTGACTCATTTGCTGACTGAGTTAGGTGCAGACCCCCCAGTGCGGCTTCCAAGGCTCCTCTTGGTCCGGTCCTGCCCGCTGCTGGCCACGCACCCTCCTCCCCTCCCCGCTCGCCCCACCCAGCTCTGTGCCCCTGTCTTTGCAGGCTGCTTTCAGTTCCTTTATGAGCCAAGCTCTCTCTCTCTCACTTCCAGGTCCTCGGTCTGCTGACCCACGGCCTCCATCCCTCAGGACTGTTGCTAACAGCGCGCAGGGACTGTCACCTCCCGCTCCTCCCGGCTGCCTCTCCCGCGGGGCCCCAGGTGCTCTGCCCACATTTGCGTGGTCCCCAAGCCCTCCTGCCCTCCTCACACACACGGAGCCTGCTGACTGTGCTTCTTCTTTGCAATCAGAATGGTTTCTACATTTTTAGGGGGTTTATCCAGATTCACCAGTCGTTAACCTTTAGTCCCCTGTTCTCCTCCCCCACCTCTCTCCTCTTTATCATATTATATGACATACACAGTTCCCCTGAACTGTTTGAGAGGAAGTGGCAGACATCAGGCCCTTAAAAACTTCCTAAATACTGTGGTGTGTCTTTACTAAAAACAAGGACATTCTCTTACACAGCCACAGAACAATGATCGAAATCCAGAAATTTAACATCCATTCAGTGCTCCAGTCCAAACACCATAGCCACATGTTGCCGGCCACCCTAAAACAGGCCTGGGGAGCCGGGCTCAGGCTCTGCGTCTAGCTCTCCTGTTCCCACCAAGCTGTCCTGTCCTGTCCCCATCCAGCTGCCCTGCCCCTCCAGCCAACTTTCCTGTGGACAGGCGTGTCTTGCGGGCGCAGGGTGCTGGGGCCTCTCACCTGCAGCCTCCCCTCCCCTCCCAGCAGCACCCAGTCCCCCTCCTGTCAGGGAGTCACGGGACCCAGGGAGTGCTTGCCACGGTTTCTTGTGACTTCTTTCCAGCCAGGAAACTGTGATCCTGGCAGCCCCTTCCGTCGTTCCCGTCTTCAGTAACCGCACTGTGTTGTCAAGCGATGTGCTGGTCGTGATATGGGAACTTCCCAAGAAGGAAAGAGGGCATCACCCTCTCGGGCCTGTTTACTTCCCAAGACACTGAGGCTGAGGTGCCCCCAGGCCCGCCCGCCTCACCCCGCGCAGGGACCCTGCTCCTGACGCTGCTGGGCCCTGACCGCCCCGGCGGGTCTCGGCTGCCATCACACCCACCTGCGGAGCATCCTCAGGGTGCCCACGCCTCACCCGCCCCCGACCACGAACAGCCACCGCAGCCAGGGCCACACCGTCCCATTCCACTGTGTGCCTGCACGCCCTGGCGTGTCCTTTCACTGTGAGCGAGAACTCGGTCAGAGTCCTTCTTGTGTCCCAAACCTCCATGCCTGACTCTTGCGGATCACACAGGGCAGGAATGGCCTCCTTGAACTGAGACTGTGTGTGTGTGTGTGTGTGTGTGTGTGTGTGTGTGTGTGTGTGAAATAAATTTACTAGGCCGGGTGTGGTGGGGCACACCTGTAATCCCAGTACTTGGGAGGCTGAGACAGGAGGATCGCAGATTCAAGGCCAGTGCATGCTAACTTAGTGAGACTCTGTTTCAAAATATAAAATAAAAAGGGCTGGGGGTATTGCTCAGAGGTAGAATGCCCCTGGGTTCAATACCTGGTACCAAAAATAAATAAATAAATAAATTAATTAATTAATTAATTTAATAGGAAGGACTGAAGCTACTATGTAATTTTATATGTAATTACAGACTTTTCTTGTTGCTGTTTTCCTTGTCCACATCTTGTATTCTCATCTACATGTGATTTTGTTCTGACCCAATGAATCATCTGAGATGGGATTATTCATTTATTTCTGCAAAATTAGCAGGAGGAACTATGAGCAGCTGGGGGAGGTAGGGTGGAAATTGGCACACCCTCTCTGGAGAGAATCTTTCTCCAGATCTTAAAATTGTTTATACCTCTAAACACAGGGACTTCATTTCTAGAAATGATCCTGAGGAAGTAATCAGAGGTATTTGAGCAAGAGTATTCAATGCTGAGCTGAGCACCGTAGAGCATGCCCGTCATCCAGTACTCGGAGGCTGAGACAGGAGGATCACAGATTCCTCAGCAACTTAGTGTTGCTGTTTCAAAATGAAAAGTAAAATAGGGTTGGGGTGTAGCCCAGAAGTAGAGCACCCCTGGGTTCAATCTCTAGCACTACAAAAAAAAATATTCAATGCTGTACCAACATTCATATTGAGAAGTTGGAGACAACGTACGTGCCAACCAGTAAGTATCTGGTTAAATAAACTATGACACACCCATATGATGAACACTGCATGATCATTAAAATGGTTTTCTAGAACTAATGAAATAGTGTAGAGAAAAACATGACCCCATGCTACATGATAACAGTGGAAAACGGTGAAATCTCAGCTTCACCATAAAGACCAGACGGAAACACCCCGCAGCCATGTGAGTCGCTACTGCTGATTCCTGCATTATGAGTAAGGTTTGGTTTTAAATTTATTGCATTTCTCTATCTTTTCTATAGGAAATGTATTCCTTTTAAAAAGTCATTTTAATATTAATTATGGACTATATCAAACATTTTTTTGTGGTACCAGGGATTGAACCCAGAGGCATTCTACCTCCAAGCTATACCCCCCAGCCCTACTTTTTATTCTTTTTAGAAACGGGATCTCACTGAGTTGCGGAGGGCCTCACTAAGTAGCTGAGACTGGCCACGAACCTGAATCCTCCTGTCTCAGTACTGGGATTACAAGTGTGCACCACCACGCCCGGCTCAAACATTTGAAAATACAAAGTCAGGTCTGTTGGTGAACACCTGTAATCCCAGCTGCTCAGGAGGCTGAGGCAGGAGGATCGCAAGTTTGAAGCCAGTCTGGGCAACTTAGACCCTCTTCCAAAAGTAAAATAAAAAGCTGGGGATATAAGCTCAGTGGTAGAGTGCTTGACTCGCTGGGGATATAAGCTCAATGGTAGAGTGCTTGACTCGTGTGTGCAAGGCCCTGGGTTCTATCCCCAGTTACCCCCAACACACACACACACACACACACACACACACACACACACACATCCATTAGGACCCTATTCACACAATAAAAAATGATTTCCAGATTAATTATGGTACACAAATACGAGGGGGAAATGGAGAAACTTTGAGAATAGAGAAGATCTTCCATAATCTTAAGTAGGGAAGATTCTCTTTAAGAAGACACAGATGAGCCAGGCACAATGGCACACACCCGTGAGCCAAGTACTTGGGAGGCTGGGACAGGAGGACCACAGGTTGGAGACCAACTTAGTGAGACCCTGTTTCAAAATAAAAAATAAAATAGGGCCAGGGGTGTAGCTCAATGGTAGAACGCCCCTGTGTTCAGTCCCTAGTACCGCGCGCACACACACACACAAGGATATATAGCATTTAAATCTTGCTGCCTTAAAACATCAGTACAAACTTAGCAGCTTAAAGCAGCAACCATGTTTCACACTGACAATTCTGCCGGTCAGTGGCGCAGGCTGCGCATGGCTGGGCGGTTCTCACGGCCTCGGCGACTTGGGCCTATCCAGGTGTCCTGGGGACTGGCTATTGGCGGAGGTGACAGGAGCGTGTAAGCCCCACAGCTCCCCATCCCGTGGGCTTGAGCCCAGTGACACAGTGGCTGGCAGGGTTCCAAGAGAGCACAGGCACACGGGCCTCTGTGTTCAGAGCCGGCACGGTGACGCTTCCTAATTCCCACAGCGGAAGCAAGCTGGAAACACAAAAGGGGCAGAAATCGATTCCTCCTCCTGATGGGGCTAAAAGAGGCGCCTTGCTCAGAGCCACAGACACCTGGGAGGAAAATCCTGAGCCCTGTGTGCGACCTCCCGCGAGGAACAAAGTGACGGACCACAGGGGAGAAGACCCGCCTGACGGGGGCATCGCAGTTAACAACTTTCGGAGGGAAAGAGATACCTGAAACATGAATTACTTTCATAATCATAAAACAAAGGTTTAAAAAAAAAGATTTCAAGGTGCTATACAAGACCACATTATTTTTTTAACAAAGGCATCAAAGAGCAACAACTATATAAAAAATTGAACTTCCAAAATGAAGAAATCATTAAAACAATTTCATGATAGGCAAATGCTTTGTCCTTGAACACATGTAAGAGTAAGATAAACGTGAAACCCCTCCTCCCGTGTTTGAAAAGCCACTCCTTCCACTGCAGTTGTTATTCCGGGGTGTGTTTACTGCACAGAATTGCATGTACCTGTATGAAATTAAGTTCTGCCACCCGAACTCCTCTCACTGCAGAAACACCAGCAAACCCATCACTAAAACCTCGAAAGTCCTGTCTTTAGAGAAGCAGACCATAAATAGTAACAGAGGAGTTGATCATTGTCTTTAGAAAAGAGACAGAGGCGCTGAGCCAGGAGCAGTCCGAGGGAGCTAAGATGCTTTTTCTCTATCAGTGCTCAAGAGATGTGCCCCAAACTCCAGATACCTCTGTGGCCCCGCCCCTGCCACCCCCCCAAGACCACACACCAACAGTGGAGGCAGACCCAGACACGCAGCCTCTGTGAGGAGGATGGAGCTGGATGGAGAACCTTCCACGGGGAAGGGAGAGCAGTCCTGGTTCCTATCTGGCTTAAGTCCCCAGAGGGGTAGGTAAGAGAGAGAGGGAGAGAGGGGCACAGAGTCTTCCACATGCCTCTGTTCCGTATGCCCTTCCCTTATTTAGCCCCCACACTGAAACAGACCCCCTTTGAAATTAAAAGCTCCTAACTGCTCTAACTTCTGGACTTCTTCATACTGAGGACAGAGGCTGAGGGGTGACCGGCTCTGGGAACCTGAGACTAGGACATGTTCCTGACCAGCACAGCCTAGTTAAATCTACATGAGTGTATTTCCTGCCTTTTGTCCCACCCTCTCCTCCTTCTTAAAAATTTTTAAATATTTTTATTGGTGCATTGTAATTATATACCACAGCGAGGTTCAGAGTGATACAGACATACATGCCCACAGCCCTTGCTGTGACTCCTCCCTGCTTCCCCGACCCCAGTACATGTTAATGGGATCGGTAGTGATACCTTCATAGATACGTGTAGCATTATTTGGACTCTTTCCTTCATCAATTCTCCGTTTCCCCCTCCCCCAGTCCCCTTCCAATATTCTACTGGTCTTTCCTCATTTATCTGAAATCCCTGTTTCCTATTTTCTCTCTTTATGGCTGAATAAAACTCCACTGTGTGTACATACCACATTTTCTGTATCCATTCATCTGTTGATAGACATCTATATTCACGATTCACAATAGCCGCTCTCTCTTCTTATAAAAGCTTTCTGGCCCCTAGTCCCCAAAGATGGAGATTTAAGAAAGAAAAGGGTCTCTTCTATCTTTCTTAAAGCCAGCTTTGAATAAAACCTGTTTTCTCTCTCCAGCCTGTCTCCTGAGTATCAGTGCAGCCCAACAAGTGGTCAAGTCTTTCCTCCTGGGTTATAGCTGCTTCTCCCCATTTTAATCAAATTGCCAAACGTTTATTTTTTCTTTTTCCATCATTTGCCTATCTCTTATGTCGGTGGACAGCTGAATCCAGCCAGCCGGGATCCAGGCTCCCTGTCTTGGCTGCCGGTAACAACAATCGGCATTTGGAAAGAATCAGGTTTTAGCTCAAAGACCTTTACGTAAAGAACATGTGGGGTGGTGAGTCACTCTGACTTTGAAGGGACAAGTGACAGCTGAGAGATGACATGGTCTCTGCACAGTCATGCACAACAGCTTCCTGCTGAGGTGAGGTGTTGCACAAATCATACTCCCTCCACACTTGCTGGCCCAGCTCACAGGGAGGACAGGAAGGGCGGGGGCAGGATGGTGCCTAGGTTGCATATGTCAGGGCCCTGCTTGCAGGGATTCCTTAGTGCTCGTGGGTCATAAATATGGCAGCATCACAGGCCTGGAACAGCTGGCCCAGGCCTGGGAAACCAGAGAGCCTCAATTCTAAGAATAGACATAGACAGCAGTTCCCAGCCTTTGGGGGATGGATATCCAGGCAAGGGCTGCATACTCCTGCTCACCTGGGACTGAGGGCTGGTTCAGGAAAGGTGGACAGAAGAAGGAAGCCAGGGAGAGGAAGGGACCTGTTCAAAAGATGAGTGTGGCATGTGGGAGAACTTTCTGGAAGTCAGCATTATTATACCCAGCTAAAAAGCCAGTGGACAATAAATGCTTGAGGCAATGGATATGCTAATTACCTGGATTTGACCACTAAATATGGTATACATGTATCAAAATATCATGCTGTATCTGTAAACATGTACAGTTATTATGTGTCAATTAGACATTTTAAATGCTGGTGCTTGCAGGTGTTGGGGAGAACTGAAAATCCTGTGGACCCTGAGAATCCTCTCCATACTAGGTAGAAAGACAACAGCCTTGTGATTGCCTAGGTATTTAGCCAGATCGCAATGTTCAGGGAAAGTGCCCACTGTGACATTACAAGGACAGAAAGAAACCTCTCCACTTTCATCTCCTTAGGATGCCCCATGTCCACATGTTCAAGGTTAACCTAACGTGTCTTCCTATGGGGTTCCCAGCACCACTTGCTGCACACTTTCACCCCACGCTCACTGTTTGGTTAGATATAGAATATACCCTGAAGAGCTCATTATTAGTGTTCAGAGTCGATATAATTAAGTCATGAGGGTTGTAATCTCATCAGTAGATAAATCCATTGTAATGGATTTACTGGGTGGTCACCTAAGCCAGTGGGGTGTGGCTGGAGGAGGTGGGTTCCTGGGGGTGTGGCCTTAGGGACTGTGCGTTTGTCTTTGAATCCCCTTGCTTGCTTGCTCTCTTACTTCTGGCCTCCATGTTGTGAAAGCAGAGCCCTTGCTCTCTCCTTCTCTCTGCTTCCTGTCGCCATGCCCTGAGCTCCTCAGACCTCAAGTGGACTGAACCCTGAAATCTACAAAAACTGTGAGCAAATAAATCTCCCTTCCTCTAATTTGTGTGTGGTCAGGCTTATTGGGTCTGGCAGTAAGACGATGACCAGAACACTCATGTCCTAATTAGCTAGCTAATTCCCTACATCCTAGGTTCACCCTGTGACAGCTTGGAGCATAGAGTCCAGGCCAAACTCCCAGGGCCAGGGTGACAGGGGCCAGTCTTCTTGTTTGATTGCATTCCAAAGAGATGGCTCCCAGACCCTGAGAGCAGGTTGGGCTTTATAGCTGGCAACAGGCCTGCTCTGCGTCTACAAATATTTACACACAGATCAAAGGGACAGAGGAAGAAGGGTTCACAACACCAGGCTTCCCGAAGGAATGCTATGAGAAAGCAAAGGGCACGGCCTCTTTCCACTGGTCCCTGGGAAAGTTCAGTGTTTAAAATCACCCTGGCACAGTGGTGGGGAGGCGTGAGCCGCCTTCCCCGGCTCTTGGGGAAATTCCACAGCCACCCACATTTCCAGAGGGAGATGGTCAGGGGTCTGGCAGTGACCAAGGGCTGACACCAGGGGTTTCAGGTCATGGGAGGTGGGGCCTGCTCTCCTGGGGGGGGGCTGGCTGGTGCAGAGAGAGGGGACATTCTGCAGGACTGGCCGCATAGTTTGGTGTCATCTCCGTGAACAGAGCCTAAAGCTCTCTAGAGAGCCGCACGGGGGAGATGCTGGTGGGAACCATGCAGGGGCAGTGCCTGGCCTGGTGTGAAATCCACGTGCGGCCTCGGCCGTCTCTTCTTGTGGGCTCCACAGCTTCGTGGTGGGGCCCCTTCTTGACACCTAAGCCATCCCGCCTCTGCGTGGCTCGCGGTCATTTCCAGAACTAGAAAAATGCTTGCGTTCCGAGTCTCTTCTGCAAACTTTGGTGGCTGCGGCAATGTCCCTCCCCACGGGAACCCCAGTGTCCCAGAGACTGCAGCACCCTGAGAAGGACGAAGTTGCTGTAGCCAAGGCCGGTCCCCGAGCCCTGCCAGGAGCAGCGAGGCGGGCTCCACCACACGGTGGCTCAAAAAGGCACCGAGGGAGGGTGGACTCCAGAAGCAGGCGGACATTTTCAAATGCAGCAGAAAACCATCGTTATGTCCTAGGGGTCGTCTCTTCATGCCCAGTTCAAACGCCCCCTTCCTTTCTTCACAGAGCCTCCCTGCTCTCCTCCCATCCCTACTGCCCCCATCTTGACCCTTCTCCATGCTCCTCCACCCCAGGGCCGTGTCCACATGCTTCCTGGCACCCTCTCGTCGACTGAACAGCTATCGACTCCAACAGCCAGAGCTGGTCACTATGAAACATCTCAAAAAAGCTGAGGTTTCGGTGTTCGCGCAGTCTCAGGCTCTCGCGCATGTTTCCAGTGACTCTCCATCGACATGGAACCAGGTTGGACAGTGTGGACGGTGCCTGTCACCCACCAATAGCACAGCCCTTGGATTCCACTGGCCACCCCCCCACACACACAGTCACACACGTGCACACTCACACACGTACTCAAACACCTATACACACCCCACACTGACACACACAAACACACACATTTATTAAGCTTGGATATAGTCATTTAAAAAAAGGGCTGGGATGTAGCTCAGTGGTAGAGTGCTTGCCTAGCATGTGCGAGGCCCCGAGTTCAATTCCCAGCACCACCACCACCACAGCAAAACAAAACAAAACCTTTTAAAAAGCAATCTTTTATTGGTGCATTGTAATTATACATCATAGTGAGATTCAAAGTGATACAAACATACATGCGCACAGCGCTTGGTGTGCCTCCCTTCATATCCTACCCCGATCCCCCTCCCCCCTTCCTACACAGGTTAGTGACACTGGTAGCAATACCCTCATATATGGACATAACATCATTTGAACTCTTCCCTTCCTCATGTTTTTTCCTCTCCCCCCCTCCCTCCCCGAACCCCCTTCCACTCTTCTACTGGTCTCTCTCCTCATTTATCTGAAGTCACTTTTGTTTCCTATGTTCTCTTGAGAACTAACAGCTAGAATATATGAAGAACTCAAGTTGAGTGCGGTGGCACATGCCTGTGATCCCAGTACTTGGGAGGCTGAGATGGGAGCATCACAGGTTTGAGGCCAGCCTCAGCAACTTATGGAGACCCTCAGCAACTGGGTGAGAACTTGTTTCAAGATAAAAGCAAATAAATAAAAAGGGCTAGGGGCGTATCTTGGAAGTGGAATGCCCCCGGGTTCAATTCCCAGTACCCAAATAAATAAATGATAAATAAATAAATAGAATAAAACAAAGTGGGAAATAAGCGAGAGTTGTCTGTACCTCTCAATACTGCTTATGTGAAGTAGCAGGGGAGAAGGAAGCCGAAGAAGATCTGAAATCCTCCCTCCCCTCAAGTCTAATAAACACCTCCCCCAATTTTTTTTTTAAGTAGGCAAAAGTCTTCCAGAATACTAAACCAAGGACAGAGCAGACTTCACATTACGCACGGCTCTGCAATCTGCCGTCCAAAGCAGAACTAGAAAATCCCCCGCCTCATCCACCAGCCGCCCCCAAAATAGTGCGGACGGAGCAGGGCTCGGGGCAGGCCGGGAAGGGAAGCTGACTGGACAGATTCTCAGGACTCTTCCTTCAATCTCACCCGATTTAAGGAAGTAGGTGGAGGGGGAAGTTTCTAGAGAAAAAATCATTTCCACCAATATACCAGGGTGAAAATGAACCTATAGCATGTATAAAGAAGAGAAGAAGTGCTGTGTATCGTCTCTCCCCTGCTGGTAACACTAATTAATATAACTAATATACGTTTTCACATCATCAAAATCATGAGATGTGTACAATTTTATAACCTTTGTGTCTCTGTACAGTCTGTCAAAGTAATTCCCATCCCACATTATTAAAAAATTGTCTATAAACATCTTTTAAAGAACTATATAGTATTTGTTGACTCTGCTATAACTTACTTATTTCCTCACTGTGGGATATTTTCCGCAACTTTTCAATAATTTAATTTACATATCAAGAAACTACTTTGGATCCTAACTGTATTTTCCAGAATTATACTTCTCTCTGAGCCTTCCCTTAGAAACACCCAAAAATGGTTGGGGCAGAGTTTGATGGAGAAAGGGAACCCTCAAGCCGGGTGTGGTGGCACATTCTTGTAATCCCAGTACTTGGGAGGCTGAGACAGGAGGATCGCAGGTTCAAGGACAGCCTCAGTAAGTAGTGAGACTCATCAACCTAGCAAGACCCTGTTTCAAAATAAGAATAAAACAGGGCTGGGGGTGTAGCTCGGAGGTAGAATGTCCCTGGATTCAATCCCCAGTGCCACAAAAAAAAAAAAAGAAAGAAAGGGAACCCTCATGTCGTTATGAAAGTAGGGGTTTTGAGCTGGTGAAATGCAAACATTACATTCTGCTATAGGGTGAAGACCTCCCAGACAAGGCTGGCCAGACCTCAAGAGTTGCCAATCGAGAGTATTAAAAGAAACTGGCAGCCGGGCAGAAGTGCTAGAGCGCAAGACCCAGGCAGGTGCACAGTGAGCAAAGAATGGCTCACAGGAACGACCTCACGGAATTTCAGAGCGCTGGTAATAAAGGAGGTCCCGGCACCCTCAGAGAGGTGAGGCAGATTCCCTGCAAGAGTGAAAGCTGGATGAGCACTTTTCTTCTTAGCAAGAGGCACCCAAGTCTGGAAGACCACAGGTCCTTTGCCTTCAAAGTAAGAATAATTTTGTCCGTAAAATTTTAATATCTTGCCGAACTATCCATCCAGTGCGAGAAAGAAAAAAAAAAAGGCTTATTCAGACAGGCAAGCACTCAGAGTGCCGACTCTTGCTCATTTCTTTCTGAAAATAAAACCACTACCCACAAGAGAAGAAGGCGTAAGAACTGAAGAAGCAATTACACCAGGCTGGAAATGTAAACACAAGAAACCCCAGTGCGGCTAGCCTAGGCATGAGCCAGTGCACTGTGAGCGTTCACTGCATGCTCAAAGAGCTGGAAGGTATTTAGAATATTCTAAAAATGGCATTTCTTCTATTCTCAATTAATTAAAAATTCTAAGAGACAATAAGCTCTCTCTCCGTGTGTGTATATGCATGTGTGTGTGCGTGTGCATGTGCACGTGTGTGCGTGTGCGTGTGCATGTGTGTGTGTGTGTGTGAAATGGAGAGAAGTTGGCCTGGAGAATTCTCAGGTCCTGTTCATTTCTAGCAGCTTCTGAATCTCTGTTTCCGGCAACCCAGAGCCTTCCATTGAGATCATGTGACCCAGGCAGGGCTGGCTCTGACATGGCTGGCTTCTACTTTTTGCTGTTGTTAAGGGGCTTGAAATCTGAAGCCGCGAAGGGCTGCAAAACTCACGCTTCTCTAAGAGAATCGCCATCATTTGCTCCAACAAGAAGCAAAATCCACCCAGATTAACGTTGATGTTCACATGGACAGAGGCCCGTGACCTCACCCCTTGACAGCCAGTGGCGCCCCCAGGCCCACTTCAGCCCTCGAAGAAACCTGCCACCCTGGGGCTGCGGCCTCCCACGGAAGGTGAGCAGTCTCTGTTTTGCAAGAAGAGCAGGAAGTGTGTTGAAAGTCATGACCACAGCAGAAACTGCCACATCAGACCGAGAGGTGGCCTCTAAGCATGGGGTGCCACGCAGTACCAGGAACCCAGATGGGGGCAACCCCCCGCGCCTGCCATGCTATAAACATCTCTACAAGTCCTGGCCAGAACATGAGCATTGGATCTGAAATGGCGTTCTCTGTGTAGGAAGTTACTGACACAACAGAAACAAGCAGAAACCTCAACCCTCACTTCTCCAAGGTGAAATCAACCGCTGAGGCCGTGTAACAAACAGCAGTTCATCTGATTTCCCTATATAAAGTGTCTGATGTGGTGGGGCCGGTGTTGGAGGTGGGAAATAACCAGGAATGATCCGTACGTTGCCAATAGAGTCTCGGCTTTGCCAGAGGGTGGGCTCCAGGCAGCAGAAGCATCGCCAAGCCTCTAGACCTGCACACCCAGAAGCGACCATCCCCTGACCACCAGGTGATATATTTGGCATCGAAGTGTCAGAGGTGCTGGCATGAAAGACCTGGGAACTCTGCACCCCTACCCACGTCCAAAACAGGATTGACCATTTGACCTTGTGCCCCGGCCCACAGCTCTCCCTGGGCACAGATGAGGAAGCCCGGGTTAATTTCAGCAAGACTAGGACTTACTGAGAGGCCAGGGGCTCAGCGGGAAGGCGGAGAGAGGCTTAGTGGCTTGGTCAAGGTCACAAGTTAGTTGAGGGTAGAACTGGGGCCTGAAACCAGGCCTCCTTGAATTCCAAACTCACGCTCTTACCGTTACTTCCAGCTGCCTCTCCAGAGCAGAATGTGTTCCAGTGATTCACTTGGACAATTAAATCCAGTTGGTGGCACATCGAGAGCCATTCTGTGTCACCCTCTGGGGACGCTTCTTTGCTCACCCCTCACCCAACCCATCTGGGTGGTATAGGTGTGCTGGAAGGGAGTCTTCTAGGTGTTTGGTACCCCAGCTTGTGGGCTACTTAGACAATCATGCCTGAGTCACAGAGTGGGTAGATGCAACCGCTGTCCCCAGAGACACAGCTTGGAAACGCCTGTATTTCAAAACAGAACCTAGCACCGTCGAAGAAATCCACGCGCTCTGCTGTGCTGGAGAGACCAGGTGTAGGCATTTGGGTCAGCAACTTCAGCAGGCCTCTCAGCCCACAGCCAGCCTCAGCTTCTGAACACAGACTGCGCCATCTTAGACACCCAGCCCAGCCTGAACTTCAGGTGACCAAAGCCTCAGTAGACATCCTACAGCAATCACACAAGAAATCCCACGGGTGGGCGGTCCAGCCAAGCCTTTTCTGAACTGCTAGTCAAAAAGAAAAAAAATAGTGAGCAGAATAGAACGTCATACTCCACGGCTGTTTTGGAGTGACTTGTTGCACAGCAGTGGTGACTAGTATATCGCTACAGAAGAGTGGGCATAAATGTACCAGAAAAGATTTAGGGTCAACTTTCTTATTACAAAACACTGAAGTTACTTTTTGTGACTATTTTAAGGAATGAGGTGGAGAGGTTCTTTGAGGAATTATTTAGGGCAGTCTTGCAAGGTCATGACAACGGGTCTTTACATTTATGCGGCCCTTTGAGGTTCGTGAAGAGCAACCAACCTCATTTGAGCCTCTGAACTGAGGGTTAGCACACAGTCCAACCACCATCTTGGCTCAGCTCTCCTCCTGGATTTCTGAGCCTGTGACCCCACTGGCCTGCAGTGGATGCCCGTATGTGACGGGCACATTGGCAGGAGCTGTCCTAGTTGTTTCCACAATGTACTTTCAGATGAGAAGAGCAAAGAAGGCTGGGGTCCTCTGGGCTCCCAAATTTCCCAGCTGGCTCCCTGCGCTGCTCGCAGAGAGTCCGCGTGAGGAGTTTGATACCGGGTAGGCAGTGAGGGAATGGGACTCCCTGGAGATAAAAGGTTAAGAAAAGCAAATTCCAGACCCCCCTAAGAAGGAAGGCAGCTACGTGTTGCTCATCCAGCCTGAACACGGACAATTGAGCACAGACTAGTGGAGATAAGATGTCAAGAACTGAAGATCTATGTGCACCAACCACAGACTTATCCATGTTGCCACGTATAGACCAGGGAACAAACACGCAGAACAAACAACCTCATGACTCTGGAGAGCTAACAGCCATAAGATGACGACTAAGTCAAGAAACGATATGAAAATCAGGGACTTTCTTCATTGGTTAATGTCTAGACAAAGGGGTTTTAAACATATATAAACCCTTATACCCTGCATCAATAGGGGCTCCCCTCTCAGGACCCGTCCCCTGCGTGGGAGCTCTAACCCTGCTTCTCTTTGGTGGATCGAGTGGGTCTTGGGGAAAGGCGGTGTGCAATTGATGGTGCTTGGCCCGGGCCACACTCGGGCAGTGCCAGAAGGCCCCGTGGGACTCTGGAGTCTGCCAAGGCCCCTAGGCGTGGTCCACCTCTCTGCTTGCTTGCTCGTTCAGAGTAAAGTTTCTACTTCCACTTTCCTGGTATCTGCGGACTTCATTCTTCAACTCCGCAAGACAAGCGCCCGGTAAGAAACTCCGCATCACTCAGATGTCTCAGGACCCAGCCCCAGCAGCTCCTTCCTCAGCTGTTTTTAAGCAGCTGCAGCTGGAACTATTTGCAGACACGTCCTTGGTTGTTGGTTTCCTCTTGGTGGGTATGCAAACAAAGCTACACAGTGGCTCCGTGCCGCAGGCGGGCAGGCATTACCAACTCCCTCCTGGGGCCAGCCTTCGCCATGGCCAGGTGGCTTGCACGGCCCAGCAGTCCTGTCCTTGAATCAGACTTTTATAACACACAGTATGGCGGACCTGGACTGTGGAGGCTGGGCTGTGAAAGAGAGTGTGGCCTCTGTCTTGCTTGCTTCAGATCACTCACTCTGTGGAAAAGCCAGCTACCACGTGGAAGGCCTCTGGAGCAGCCACCTAGAGACTCATGAGGCCAGGAGCTGAGGCTTCCTGCTAGCGGCCATGGGAGTCTAGACAGCGCCATCTTGGAAGTGGAGGCTTTCCAGGGACTGCAACCCCCACGCACATCTTGACCTCATCCCATGGAAACCCTGAGCCAAAAACACCCCCCCCCAAGTGACCCCAAAGTCCAGAACCACAGCATGAAATAATAAACACTTCTTGTGGAAGCCGCTACGTCTTGGGTCATTTTACATAGCTATATATAATATGACCATCATACAAATGAGAAATCAGGCACCAGAGACACACAGCAAGCAGCCCAGGGTTGCACGGCGAGAGCGCCGCAGGACGGGGAAGAAGCGCTCATCTCCTGACCACCGATCCGCACCAGCGCAGGCCTCTCACAGCCCCGGGCTGGGCAGTTCTGTGTCAGCTCCAGAAGACGGGGAGAGATTGCCCAAGCGGCCCACGCGCCTCTGCCTGGGGCAAACACAGGTCTGGAGGGCGGTGACCTTTCTCCCTCTTGCCCTGCTCGCTTGGGACTTCCTTGGTGCAGAGAACCAGGGAGAAGTCTGCTACGGGGCTTGAGCTGAGGCTCTGACTGTCGCCGGGGGTCCAGCCTCGTTCCTAACACTCACTCCTGGGCCACTTTAGAGAAGTCAGTGCGCCCTCCCCTCGCAGGGGAGCATTCACGCCCTTGTGAGTCACAAGCCATGTGAGCAGCGGTCACCCTGCAGGGTCCGCGCGTGTGGCTGAGGGGCTGGGGGTGGTGGTCACAGGGTCAGCAGCGGCAGCTGGGTGGGTCTCGCCCCATCAGGAGTTAGAGACCCTGGGCTGGGCTGGGCTGGGCGAGGCAGGGGGCAGTGTCAGACAAGAGCAGGGCTGAGCCCGCTGCTTGTCTCTAGGGCCTCTGGTCGGGAGAGACTGGCGGTGCAGATTCTGACAGAGGACCGCGAGGGCCCAGCCGCACGGTTTGTATCCACGGCCTCGTGTGGCATCCCAGGACCTCCGGCCACCTGGGTACAATCTCGACTCCAGAGCCCCCCACTTGGATAGCCTTGGACAAGTGGCTTGCCAATCTCTGCCTCAGTTTCTTCTGAGTAAAGTCAAGCTAACCGTTTTCTTTCTTTCTTTTTTCAGACTTTTATTGGTGCAATGTAAGTATACATCATAGAGAGATTCAAAGTGATAGAAACATACATGCGCACAGCACTTAACGGGTTTCCCTCCGTATACCCGCCTAAGCTAACGGTTTTCAAACTGTGTTCCCTGGAACCCTACGGTTCTCCAGAGCTACCTCGGGGTTTGCCATTGGGAAAAGCCTCTAGATCAGTGCTGCCTGATAGAAACATAATTGCATAAAAATATGCAATTTTTTTTTGTGGTACTGGGGATTGAACCCAGGGACGTTCTATCTCCGAGCTACACCCCCAGCCCTATTCTTTATTCTTTATTTTGAAACAGGGTCTCACTAAGTTGTGGAGGGTCTCACTAAGTAGCTCAGGCTGGCCATGAACCTGTGATCCTTCTGTCTCAGCCTCCCAAGTACTGGCATTACAAGTGCAAGCCACCACGCCCGGCTTTCACATATGCAATTTAAAATTTTTTTGGTAGCTACGTTGTTTTTGTTTTGTTTTTTGTTTTGGGTGGTTTTTTTTTTTTTTTTGATGTACTGGGAATGGAACCCAGGGGCATTCTACCTCCAGGTTACACCCCCAGTCCTATTTTTTATTCTTTATTTTGAAACAGAGTCTCACTAAGTTGTGGAGGGCTTCACTAAGTAGCTGAGGCTGGCCGCAAACCCTTGTTCTCCTCTCTCAGCCTCCCAAGTACTGAGATTACAACATGGAAGCAGCATATTGCATGTATTAGTAAGATACTTTACATTCTCTTTACTGTCCTAAGTCTTCAATATCTGACGTGTGGTTTGTACTTAAGTATGTCTGTATCTGCGTCTCCAGTACTGGTGCTCAGTAGACAGGAGTCAATTCTGTGCTGAGTCCTGGAGGGGAGGGGGAATTGTCTTTAAGAGGAGAAGACCTCCCCCTGGTGGTCAAAACAGGAAAATGCATGGGGGACCAGAGGACTGAGCCCAAAGCTGGAGAGGCCAGAAAAGCCCCAAGGATTTGGGGCGCAAGAGGCTGGGTCCAGTGGGGGCTGGGGAAGGGACGCCATGAAGTTATTTGGACTTCTCCTGCCCCGTGAGGTTTCTATGGCATCACTTTATCTGGAAATGTCTTCAACTGTGAACTACCACCTGGAAAGAGGTGCTTCTCAGCTGAGGCTCAGTACGGCCTGGGGCATAAGATGGAATACAGCACCACCTGGTGGCTGAACGCAGAAGCTCGCAGCCCAGCGGGCTGGTTTCTGGTCCCAGCGCCTGGCTGTGGGTAACTGGAGGGAGCTTCTACCTGGTTCCCTGGGTGTATCCTAGCGTGGCCATCAGTGGCTCCCATCCCTCTACACGCGTGCCTGCTGTCCTCCTGATCCAGTTCTGAGTGACGTCATACCATGCCCTGTCCCGAAGCAGAGCAGGCATTATAAGGTTAAAACAGGCTGCTTCCTACTCTTTTCAGCCTGTTATTTGGACATCTTCCGTTCTGAGCCTGCTGGGTCGGCATGGAAACAAAGATAAGATGAAGGCCAACACTAAGAAAGTTACAAACCTTAAAACTTAGAAGGCCACTGGGCCTGGGAAGAGCTGGAAAAAAAAAAGTATCCTCTCACGTAGATGCTGACAAAGCGGGTCTTTTGGCCTGGGAACTTAGCAACCCAGATAAGGAAGACCAGATAGAACAAACCCTATTTAAGATCCGGAGCCGGGCATGGTGGCGCATGCTTGTAATCCCAGTACTTGGGAGGCTGAGACAGGAGGATCACAGGTTCGCGGCCAGCCTCAGCTACTTTAGTGAGGCCCTCTGCAACTTAGTGAGACCCTGTTTCAAAGTAAAGAATAAAAAATAGGGCTGGGGGGTCTAGCTCAGAAGTTAGAATGCCCCTGGGTTCAATCCCCAGTACCGCCAAAGAAAAAAAAAGATCCAGGGGTCCAGGGGGGCGTCAGCACTCTGCTCCATTGCGTTCTCCTTGGAGGTGGGATGCTTCTCTCTCTCCCTCTCTCTCTCTCCCTTCCCCCCTCTTTGAGACAAGGCAAGTTACTCCTGCTTTTATAATAAGTCTTTTTGCCCTGCACTAAATGCCAACTGCTTGCCCTGGCTCTTTATTTCCCAGCCCATGATATCTATCTGGGCTAAGGAAAAGAACTCACGGTGACCAACGAAACTGTAACACTCCCCATCGGGATCTGGGGTCCATTCCCTTCCCCTGGAATCTGGGATGACCTTGTGATTCACCTTGACCTGGAGAACGGGTTGGGAGTGCTGCCATTCCTGGCGCCCGTGGCTGCCAGGCTGTGGAGGAGGCTGAGCCACTTGGCTGAATGACAAGCCACAGGGAGGGAAATAGGCCTTGGGGAGGAGCCCGAGGGACCAGATGTGACCCAGTCCTTCCTGGACCTCCCGCTGAGTCAGCCAAGTGAGAGAACACAGAGCCGTTGAGTCAAGATCAGGTGGGAGAGGCCACAAGGTAGGGGGACAGACTGGAGCCAGCTGTGACGTGCGCAAGTTACCGGCCCCTATGCCTCATTCCCTTGTCCGTATCACTATGTTATTATTATTATTATTCTCATTATTATCATTATTATTATTAACCAGGCATGGTGGCACACACTTGTAATCCCAGTACTTGGGAGGCTGAGACAGGAGGATCCGGGTTCGCAGCCAGCCTCAGCTACTTAGTGAGGCCCTCTGCAACTTAGTGAGACCCTATTTCAAAACAAAGAATAAAAAATAGGGCTGGGAGTGTCACTCGGAGGTAAAATGCCCCTGGGTTCAATCCCCAGTACCGCAATAAATAAATAAATAAATAAATAAATAAATAAATAAGGACTTGGGTATAGCTCAGAGGTAGAATGCCCCTGGGTTTAATCCCCAGTTGTGCAAAAAAAATTTTTTTTTTTTTTTTTTTTAGTACTGGGAATTTAACCCAGGGACATTCTACCTCCACGCTACACCCCCACCCCTATTTTATTTTTATTTTGAAACAGGGTCTCGCTAAGTTGCTGAAGGTCTCACTAAGTTGCTGAGGGCCTCAAACCGGCAATCCTCCTGCCTCAGCCTCCTGAGTACTGGATTACAGGCATGTGCCACCACATCTGGCTGTATCACAAATCTTAAACAGTATCTGCCTCTGGTCTCTGTGGTGTAATGAGTTGTGTTTGTGATGGGATTAATTTTTCCCCCCAAAATAACACATGTCAAACTCTGGACAGACATCGGAAGCTCCGTGTATCAGCACAGGAATTTCTCGAGAGGCAGCACTCTCTGTGCCTGATCACCAGGAGCCAGCTGTCCCAGTGACTTTCCCCAAGTGCAATTACATGTCCAGTCTGAACACTCTCTACCCCAAAGTGACAACGTTGTTTCAGTAGAGGGCAGCGGCTGGCAGCAAATTCCTCTAGCATCTTCAAACTGACATGCCCAGAAAGCCAACCTTCTTGGGGACAACTTGGGACCTTAGAGGTCCAGCACCTCGCTTCCCCATGCGGAAACTCTCCTCCTTCCCAAGGAAACAGGTGAACTGCTTGGAACTCACAATCCTACCTTCCCCTTCACTGCTCATGACTTCAATGGTCTCCTACTTCCCCCCCAACAATGGCTGCCCTGGGTTCAGCTCTTCCTAAGTGGCAGTCGGTGACCAGCGCCACGGCTGCTCCGCTGCGCTCTGTGTCCTCCCACATTGCCACTGGGGAAGCCGTGGCTCAAGTGTCTTCCAATTTTGCCTGGATTCTAGGATCCCGGAGCAATTGTTCTGCACGCGGAGCCCGGGACAGTGGTGCCCAGTCCCGGCTGCAGGTGGAACCACTTGACGGGGAGACATTTGGAAAATCCCACGGGTCCAAGGCAGCACACCAAACTAGTTAAGCCAAAACCGCTGTCTGTGAGACCCGGACATCCGTGTCTTCAAACCTCCCCAAGAGGCTCGAAGTGCAGCCCAGATTGAAAACCAGCGATTCCACCGGGGCGGTCCTGGTGCAGGTCGCAGACCTGGCCGTCCTCCGCATCGTGCTGGAACGGTTCTGCGAGCCGCTCAGGTGCACAGAATGTAACTGAACATTCTTTTGATGGTGGCACACTGTAACCATTAGCCCACACCAAGTCCTCTCTCTCTCTCTCTCTCTCTCTCTCTCTCTCTCTTTTCTTCTTGATACTGGGGATTGAACCCAGTGGCATTCTACCTCTGAGCTACACCCCCAGCCCTATTTTATGTTTTATTTTGAAACAGGGTCTCACTAAATTGCTGAGACTGGCCTCAAACCTGAGATCCTCCTGTCTCAGCCCCCCAAGTACTGGGATTACAGGCATGCGCCACCACGCCCACCCAGCTTTTCTCTTTCTTTAATGTTGCTGTTTTCCTCCTTGATGGCTCATTCCCAGCTGGAAGGAGAGCCACATTCTCATTGAAGGAGACCAGGGTTTTGTCAGCTACCCGTGTTGACATGAAAACACATAGAACATGTGTACCTGCGCATAAACACATGCACAGGCATGCACACATGCACACATACCCATGGTAGGCTCACGCCTTGCCAGCTGACTTCAAATGCTCATTTTCAAAGAGTAAAGCTGATTGCAGACACTGCGGTACGTAAGAAACAGGAAAAGGAAGCTGTTTGGGGGGAAAATATATATATATACATATATATATATATATATCAAGCCAGCTTTGCATCTCTAAAAGAATTAGGCCAAACCAGAAACCTCCAGGGGAAATAATAGAGGCGGTGTGAAGAGGTCTGGGGTGTCTGCAGGCATGCTGTGTTTATTAGAAGGCAGGGCATTTACCTTGGCAGTCAATCTCGTCCCCACTGCGCATGATCCCTGCTGCGTTTTACCAGGTAATCAAACCAATTCTACTTTGAAAAGCAAGAGAAGGGAAAGCCCAGGAGCGAAAGATGTACCAAGAAGAGAGAAAGAAATCCGTGTCCAGCGAAGTCACTCGACGTCTGATAGGTAGCAGTGTTGTCCTTCTCAAATGGTGTGTGCAAGGACTGGAGACACCTTGTCCTCCTGTGTACATGCAAGATATATAAACATATAAATATTTTTGCAGTCTTATGGCTTCATTTTGTGTGTGTGTGTGTGTGTGTGTGTGTGTGTGTGTCGTGCTGGGGATGGAACCCAGGGGCATTCTACCTCCGAGCTACACCCCCAGCCCTATTTTATTTTATTTTTTTATTTGAAAACAGGGTCTTGCTAAGTTACTGAGAGCCTCACTAAGTAGCTGAGGCTGGCTGCAAACCTGCGATCCTCCTGTCTCAGCCTCCCAAGTACTGGGATTAAAAATGTGTACCACCACACCCGGCTATGGCTTCATTTTTTATATTTAGACCTCTCTGGAATATCGTATGGCTGTAGCTGTGTAACAGTCACACATGGAGGAGTCTGGGTCCCCGGCTAGCAGCAGAAGCAGGAGACTGGATCGTTGGGATCCAGGCTGCGGATGTGCGGCGAGGGAGGTGAGTCCCCTTCGCTGTCTAAGCGGAGGGCACCAGTCAGTTGAGACCAGGACTCCTCAGGCTCAACCTGCTGACACTTTGGCAATTCTCTTTGGTAAAAGTTTTTCCAGTTTACCAGCATGCCCGCCCTCTGCCTCTTAGATTTCAGTAGCTCCCCAAAACAATTGTGATATTAACAACAACAAAAAAAGTCTCCAGACACTGCAAAATTCCTCCCAACGAGAGCCACTTATGTGCATGCGACATGCGTCCTAACTGCCTGCTTTGGATGCTGTAACAAAGACGGGATGCTCGGAGCCACAGCAGCCATCTTGAGAGCATATGTTCCCTCCGTCTGTCCTCCAGACAGGTGGTCAAATGCCCACCTGGCCCCTTCTAGAGCTGCTGCAGGCAGCTTGGGCTTCCCAGCGTCTGTTTAGTCGCGACGTTCCCAGAAGCACCCAAAGGCTCTGCCTGGACTTCTGGGCTTTGGAGTCATACCCACCAGGTTCAGTGGGGCCTTCCGGAGCACCTCATGGCCTGCGGCAGAGGGTTGTCCCACTTGGGACAGGCGTAGCCGAAAGCAAGGCCGCTGACCAGGATGTGCGTGGCCAGGGAGAGGGCTGGCTGCAAAGGAAAAGGACCTCTCTAAAGGCCGAGACTGCTGCCACCAAGCCTGGGACATCCGGGGAGCTTCCGCAGGAGGCCCAGAAGGGCTCTAGAGGGGACAGCCGCACCTGGGGGATTCCCCTGAATGGAGAGACAGCACCTCTCCTGCAGCCACATCAAAGGGAAGTTTCTGGAGAGTGAACGGGCTCCTGGTGGGACGGCCCGTAGAGGAGCTGGGAGTGAGGGGCGGCTGTGGGGTGGAGACCCAGGCTGGGGAGTTCCCCCAACCAGAAGTCCCTATCTTGACTACTTCCATGTAACAGTGTGACTCAACTTGTAGAGGCTTAAAACAAGAGCCATTTGGTTCCAACTCATAGCTCTGTGGCTCAGGAACTTGGGCAGGGCTGCTTCCTCAGCGGTCCCTGGGGATGCTGAGCAGAGGACCTGCAGGTCCAAGGCAGCTGCCCTCCCATGTCTGGCCCCTTGCACAGGAGGCTGGAGAGCTGGGCTCAGCTGGACCCACCAACCAGCTCGCGTGGCCGCACCAGCATGGCACCTCGTGCGCGCACTGGCTTCACAGTGGTGGTCAGAGCAGGAGAGAGGAGTTCCCGGGGACCCAGGGACACCCAAGGATTCCTACAACATGAGAGTCTCAGGATGGCCCTCGCACCACCTCCTACAGGTCCAGCGATTCCCGGTGAACACCAGATTCCAGAGGAGTAGAAGTCGGCTTTGTGTCTCAATAGGGGGAACAGGGACGAATTCGCAGCCATATTAAATCTCCCACAGTCCAAGAGAGCGAGGGAGCCTTTGCAAGGCTCACTGTGGGATTTGTTTTTTTACTCTACACATGTATGTTGAGTTCCTGGTAAGTACCAGCCACGTCCTAGGCAGAGAGAAAGAGAGACCAATGAGCAAGACAGAGACATGGTCTCTGTTCAAATGGAGACTGTAGTCTAACCAGCCGGGCATAGTGGCGCATGCCTGTAATCTCAGTACTTGGGAGGCTGAGACGGGAGGATCGCAGCTTCAAGGACAGCCTCAGCAACTTAGTGAGACCCTGTTTCCAAATAAAAAATGAAATAGAGTTGGGGTGTAGCTCAGAGAGAGAATGCCCCTGGGTTCATTTCCTAGTACCAAGAAAAAAAAATAGTGTAACCAATAATTACGCAATGCCTAGCATATGGTAAATGCTCAGTAAATATTGACGACTGGTACTATGATTGTTAAATAATTACATTTTGCCCTCAGTAGATAAATGCTCTGAGAGATGGCCGTGTGCAAAAGAACAGAGTGGACGGGAAGGCCCACGTGGTGGGGAGGGCGCCCCTCAGCCCCGAGCAGCAGTAACGGACCCCGGGGAGCAGAGAGAGAGAGCGCGCTCCCAGGCACGCTCAGAGAGCAGCTACAGGAGTAAGACCAGTACGAAGAGCACACACAGCCTTTCTCACACGCCTGCTGCTAACATTTTACCCCGCCGGCTTTGCCACACACGCTTGCTCTCTTTTCTGAGTTATTTGAAAATAAATTGTATACCCCTTGGCATTTCATCCCTCAATATTCTGGTGTGTGTTGTCTAAGGATAGGAATGCTCTCTACACAGCCGTTTCAAGTTTGCTAATGGTCTTACTGAAGCCGTTATAAATTCCAGTGAACTCGGTGTGGACTTAACTTGTCTAACCTGCTATGGGTAGTCCTGTTTTTCCAGAAGAGCCAATCCTGTTCTTGGTAACATTTTCTTTCCTTTTTTTCTTTTTTTGTGGTACTGGGGATTGAACCCAGGGGCGTTCTACCTCCGAGCTCCACCCCCAGCCCTATTTTTTTATCCTTTATTTTGAAACAGGGTCTCACTAAGTTGCGGAGGGCCTCACTAAGTAGCTGAGGCTGGCCGTGAACCTGCGATCCTCCTGCCTCAGCCTCCCAAGTACTGGAATTACAAGCGTGCGCCGCCACGCCCAGCTCTTGATAACATTTTCATCCTTCCTCCAGGACAGGATCCGGTGCGGGGCCACGCATGGCATCCTTGGTCATGTCTCTCTAGCTCCTTTCCTCTGGAGTGTTTCCTCATTTGTTTTTAGTTCGTTGCTGCTGGTGTTTTGACATGGACATGTCTGAGGTTATAGACCCCTTCCCCTTAATAGAATATTCCACATTGTAGGTTTGTCTGATGAGCTATCGTCTCTATATTCAGGTTATGCATCTCTGGCCGAATATTATACAGATATAATGAGATGTGTGTCCTTCTCAGGGGACATCGCGTCCGGAAGCATGCAATGTCCATCTACCCTTCCTCTGGGGCAGATGATCACCCGTTCAACCCTTCCAATAAGATTAATTTAATTTAGGGGGGCTGGCAACTAATAAGAAATTTATGCTGAGACACTTTAAGACGATGCAAATATCCTGCTCCTCATCAGAATCCCCACCTCTAGACTCAGCATGCACCGATGGTTCTTGCCTGAACCAATGGGTCTTCACCATGGTGGCTGCCCGGTGACTTTCCACCTCCAGCTCTCCCTCCACAGTTACCTGTCCCCCAGCCTTCCCCTCTCATCTGTTTATTTACTTACGTATTAGCAACATGGAGTCATGGATCCCCACTTTTTCAATATTATATCTCAGATGTGTGTGTGTGTGTGTGTGTGTGTGTGTGTGTGTGTGTGTGTGTGTGTGGTACTGGGAATTGAACTCAGAGGCATTCTACCTCTGAGCTAACTCCACCCCCAGCCCGATTTTTTTTATTCTTTATTTTGAAACAGGGTCTCACTAAATTGCAGAGGGCCTCACAGGTTGCTGAGGCTGGCCGTGAACCTGCGGTCCTCCTGTCTCAGCCTCCCAAGTACTGTGATTACAAGTGTGCGCCACCACGCCCAGCTGTATCTCAGATTTTGATGAATGATTCCACAGTGACCTTGTATGACCTATTCAGTAATAATAACAAGATTAAGCTTTAAGAACTCAGAAGCACCACTTCTGAGTTCTGAAGGGACATGCAGGGACCTGCTCACAGTCAGGTCTTTCTGTGACTCCCAAAGCTAAGACTACTTAGTATTCTCCCATAGATCTAACTCTACCCCGACTCTGGCATGACCAGAGGACATCAAGCTCTCCAGCCTGTCATTTCCAAGAAAACCACACCGGCCAAGGAGTCCAGATTTCAACAGCGCTAACACAACTTGAGTCAGGACCTCGGCACCCATCCTCCCCACCCTGCCACCAAGGCCAGCTTCAGCCAACGAGGAGCTGCCTGAGGAGCTCTCCCGGGATGTCAAGGACCAGGTGCCCTGGTGCTCAGCCACCTACGGCTGCCTCGACTGCCAAGTTCCCTGTGATACTCTGCACAGCCAGAGAGGACACCGTCTCCAAGGGCTTCCAGAGCTGCAAGGCTTTCTGTGTGACAGTCTGCCTGTGGCTGGTCTCCTCGCGCATGGGCTGAGGTTCAAACAGAACCATGCATCTTGTGGGAGGTGGTTGGTCCAATTGAACTGCAAGCCCCTGGGGACCCAGAGCCAGCAGGCCTCGTATTAATAGCAATGAACTCCTGCCCTGGGCCCCATCCTGATGCAGGAGCCAGCGATCTTTGAGGCCTTGTCTCTGCCCTTAATCTCACTTCCCCACTGAGGGGTTCAGATCCTAACTGGGGTGAGGGTCCCCGTCCACACTGTGGTGTCCCCTGGGATGGGACTTCCACTTCTGCACATCGAGTCTGCCTCAGGCTGGAGCTCAGTGGAACCTCTGTCAGGAGCTGTGGAACTTTCTGTTTGAGGCAAGAGCGTGAATGTTTTTCATTCTGAAACCCAACATGAGGAAATATAAAAGCTTTAGTTTCAAACTGTCTTCATATTTAGGGAATCAACATTTGCCGAGCACTTGCTATATGAGTTCTCTTGCTGTTACCTGCCTGGGAAAGAGCAGTTAACCCGCAGGCAGCCACACACAATTCAACTGACCAATAGATGAGCCATGTCAGAATATAAAACTTAAACCCAAACTACATGATACTACTACTATCTGTCAGAACAACTAATGTTTTAAAAGTTAATGTCTTCTGCCGGGCGTGGTAGCACATACTTGTAATCCCAGTACTTGGGAAGCTGAGGCAGGAGGATCCGGGTTCACGGCCAGCCTCAGCTATTTAGTGAGGCCCTCCGCAACTTAGTGAGAACCTGTTTCAAAATAAAGAATAAAAAATAGGGCTGGGGAGCTGGCTGAAAACCTGCTATCCTCCTGTCTCAGCCTCCCAAGTACTGGGATTACAACTGTACGCCACCACGCCCGGCTTCTTTGCCTACTTTTTAATTGGATTGTCTGTCTTACTATTTTTGAGTTGTAGGAGTTTTATATATTATGGATTTTAATTCCTTCTCTCTCTCTCTCTCTCTCTCTCTCTGTCACACACACACACATACACACAGATATATACACACACACTTTGTAAATATTTTCTTCTATTCTGTAAATTGTCAATGAAATAAAAAAAAATCCGGGCATGGTGGTGCACACCTGTAATCCCAGTACTTGGAGAGGCTGAGACAGGAGGATTACAGGTTTGAGACCAGCATCAGCAATGTAGCGAGATTGCCGGCCTCAGCAACTTAGCAAGATCCTGTTTCAAAATAAAAAGGGCTTGGGGTGTAGTTCAGAGGTAGGATGCCCCTAGGTTTGATCCCCAGTACCACAAAACAAACAAGAAATTAACAGAGATAATAAATAAAACTAAAATCTGATTCTTTGAAAAAAATTGATAAACCGCTAGTCCGGCTAACAAAGAAAAAAGACACAAATTACTATTCTCAGAAATGAAAGAAGATTCCTCACTACTGATCCAGGGACAGTAGAAAGATAATAAACAAATGTTATAAACAACTCTATGCCCACCAGTTTCATAACAGATTAAATGGACCAATTCCTTGAAAATACAAATTCTTTATTTTGAAACAGGGTCTCACTAAGTTGCAGAGGGCCTCACAAGTTGCTGAGGCTGGCTGCGAACCTGCAAACCTCTTGTCTCAGCCTCCCAAGTACTGGGATTACAAGCGTGTGCCACCACACCTGGCTATAAAATACCTTTTATACGTAGTGTATATGTGTCTGTACATAGCGTGTAAAGTATTTTTCGTAATTGCCTAGAAATAGTAGCAAACAAGACGTCCATCAATAGGTGAAGGATTAAAAAAATCTGCAGTATCTCCATATGGTAGAACAGAGAGAGATGAAGAAAAAGCATTTAACAAAACTCTGACACCCTTTCACGATTAAAAAAAATCAACAACTGAGAAATAGAAATTGCCTCCATCTAATAAAAGACATGTACTGTATTAAATACCCACAGCCACTATCATACTTAATGGTGAACAAGTAGGCACTTGCCCCCTAAGATTAGAAACAAGACAAGACGTCCACCCTCCCTGCTCCTATTTGACACTGTATGGTGGGTCCAGCCATAGCAATCGGACAAGAAAAAAAAAAAAAGATACCCAGAGCCAGGTGTGGTGGCGCACACCTGTGATCCCAGTACTTGGGAGGCTGAGACCGGAGGATCCGGGTTCGCGGCCAGCCTCAGCTACTTAGTGAGGCCCTCCGCAACTTAGTGAGACCCTGTTTCAAAATAAAGAATAGAAAATAGGGCTGGGGGTGTAGTTCGGAGGTAGAATGCCCCTGGGTTCCATCCCCAGTACCGCAAAAAAAAAAAAAAGATACCCAGACTGAGAAGAAGTAAAACTATCTCCACACACAGATGCCCTAACACAACCAGGCTGTGGGCTGAGCAGCTGGTATTCAATTTAAGGAGATATGAAACAGGGAGGTATCATTTCTGCTTCAAGGCACGAGTAAAGAGGTGTCGATTCAGGTGAGTTCCTTTACAGACATTTTAAGCATCTATTTTCCTCTAAGATTTAACGGGCATCAGAACCACACAGGAGGGGCAGGTAAGACACGCAGATTCCTGAGTCATCCTCCTAGCCCCTCTGATTCCTTTTATCGAGGGTTTTCTAAGAATCTGCATTCTTTTTTAGAGAAAGTTGTCTGTGGGCCAAACCCAAACAGAACGGACATAACTAATGTTTGTCTTTTCCTTTTGCTGAAGGAAGTGAAGGGGCTTATTTGACTGAAAGTCTTCATGTCAGGTCTTGTTATTATTGGTGGTTGTCTAATGTAAAGCTGTGTTTCTCAGTCCAAATTATAGCATGGGCCAGAAAGCTAAGTTCCCCCCCCCACCCTTAGCACTGAGCTGGGCCACAGGGATGGGGAGGAGGAGCAGATAAAGGGGAACCAGGCCCTCGGCCCATAACTTGGAGAAGTTTGGGATTTGTGTCATTCTTTTTGTGTCCCTGGGCTTTCTGGTGCAGAACATGATTGCCTCTTTTTTTGTTTTGTTTTGTTTTGTTTTGTTTTGTTTTGTTTGCGGTACTGGGGATTGAACCCAGGGGCATTCTGCCTCTGAGCTATACCCCCAGTCCTATTTTATTTTTCAATTTTGAAACAGGGTCTCACTAAGTTACAGAGGGCCTCATTAAGTTGCTGATGCTGGCCTTGAACCTGTGATCCTCCTGTCTCAGCCTCCCTAGTCCTGGGATTACAGGCATGCGCCTGCCACCCCCACCCCCACTCCCCGCTTGCACCTGAAATTTTTGAGTAAAAGAACTAATGACCAATAGAAAAATGGATGGTTTTAATGGATGTCCAATATTTTTCTGAGAGCTTATATCATGAGTGGGTATAGAATTTTGTCAAATATTTTACTGCATTTATCAAAAAAGATTAACAGGTTTTATCTCTGTTCTGTTCATATGGTGACTTAAACTAATATTAAAATATAAAAGCAACCTCACATTGCCAGGATAAGCCCTACTTGGTCATGTTGTATCATCCTTTTTAAACATATTGCTGGATTCTATTTGCTAATATTTTGTAAGAATTTTTATGTCTACGTTCATGAGGAATATTAGTCTGTAGTTTTTGCTTATTATAATTTCTTGATCTGATTGGTATCAGGGGTCTGCTGGTCTCATAAAATAAGCTGGAAGGATTCTATCCTCTACTTCAGACATTTGTGTAAGATTGGTGCTATTTCTTCCTCAAATGTTTGAAAAAATTCTTAGAAAATAATCTAGTTCTAGAGTTTTCTTTGTGGCAACTTTTTCTCTAGTTAATTATATTTCTATTACAAAGGCAGGGTTATTCAGATTTGCCATTATCATCTCATGTCAGTTTTGGTATGTTGAATTTTTAAGAAATGTGTCCATGTTATATAAGTTGTTGAATTTGTTAATATAAAATTGATCATAGTATCTTTGTTATTCTTTTTTAAAGTCTGTAAAATCTGTAGCAATAATTCTTTCATTTCCATTGTTAACAATTTGTATTCTCTCTCTCTTTTTGTTCTTGGTCAGTCCAGCTAAAATTTATTGATTTTTTAAAAATTGCTTCCAACAACCAATTTTTTTTGTTCATTTTTATCTCTTTAATTTTCTACTCTATTTCTGCTTTTGCTTTTATTATTCCTTCCTTTTACTTACTTGGAGCTTAATTTGCTCTTTTTTTTTCCAGCTTCTTAAGTGATTGATTTTAGTTAGGTCTTTGATTTTAGATCTTTAGTTTTTCTAATGTAAACATTTAAGTCCTGCCTTAGTTCCATCCCATAAATTTTAACATGTGGTATTTTTATTATTATTCAGCTCAAAATATTTTATAATTTGCCTTTTGATTTCTTCGACTCATAGATTCTTTAGAAACATGTAGTATTACAAATTATTGGAACTTTTATAGAACTCTTATTACTATTGATTTCTGATTCCTCTTCGGTCTTTTATATACCTTTGTTTTTCTTTGCTGAGATCTGGGCTCTGTTTCTTTCTTCTGAAGAGCATTGGTTATTTTTGTGGTCCGAGCAGCATTAACTTGGCATCCTCAAGCTCTAAGCTCTGTCTTCCCCGTAGGGGGCAGCAATTCGAGTCTCAGTTCTGTTCTTTTAGCTCTCACAGGTGACATTTGTGCAGGGTATACACACAGAATTTGGGGCTCTTGCTCTCTAACTGTTTCCTTCCTGTGATCTCCTTCTCACTTTCCAGAAGTTATAGTTGCCCCAAACTTGGCCATCAGGTTCTTCAATGCAGCCAAAATTGTGAGTTTTCTACTAGAGTGTTAGTTGTCCCTATGATTAGGTCCTGCCTCGGCTGAAGTCATAAAACTGGGAATCTTATCCCAGGTCATTCTGCTGTCCTCATCTTTCAAATGCCTGATCCCCTTCGGTATTCACCTACTGTAGTTCATCAGCGCCCTCAGGAATGCCTGGACTTAGGTAGATTTTGGTCCAGGATTTAGAGTTCTCATTTGTAGAAGCATTAGTCACAGAGGTGCTTACTTGGTCATTATCAAAAACAAAACCCGGGTATGTTATTCTTTCCACCATAAATAACCCAGGACTGGATAATTTGGCAGACGTGGACTGTAAAGTCATCTTACCAACCCATTCGAGCTGCATTATTCAGGATCACAGTTTAGGAAAAGACAGAGTAAGGCGGGAGAGAGCAGGAAGGATTGGACAAGCCTGATTCCATCCTGTTTTCTTGGCCACTCTTCCTCCCTGCCCACTGGACACTCAGTGGCTTTTGCTGGGAACCAAACTGTCAAATGATGAGCTTTCTGCTCGGAGAGCTAATCCTCCGTGTGAATGAGGATCTAGTCTCCCAGAATCTGAACGTGCACCATAGTCCTGAGACTATCTTGCTCTGTCTGGGTCCTTGCCTTTAGGCCATTCCAGGAGACAGTAAGTTCCCTGGCACCATCCTGCTGTCGGGATACTGGCACTTTATGGGAGAGAGAAAGGGAGCGGGAGCAGGGAGGGAGGGAGGCAGGCAGGCAGAGTAAATGCTCTCTAGGTATTTATTGAATGAATGAATGAATGAATGAATGACTCTGGGATCACCACCTGGTTGCAGATGAGGAATTAAGGCTCAGAGAGGTTAAGTAACCGTCCCAGGAGCACAGTAACGCAGCCCGGTTGACCTCAAATCTTTTAACCCAGCTGCCCTGCTCTTTCTCCTCCGTCTGCTGGAGACTGAGCTAGCTCAGGGCCGCTCAGGTGCCCATCTACAAGGAGAAAGGAGGCCTGTGACAGAATGCAAATCCAGGCTCCGCTCCCTTCGACAAGAAAGTCTCGCTACGGCAAAGAACAACGTTGGCCAAGCTGACGAATGGCTCAGCGACTTCAGGTTCTGGCACGCATTCTTAATCCCGCTGTAAACAGTGCGCCAATGGCGTCCAGTCCAGGGACCACACCTTTTTGTAACGTGGGTCCTGGTGACCTCTAGCCCGAGCACAGGGCTTTAACCTTCACACATATCATTGCAGACGCTCCTCAGCGTCCCCGCCGTCTGGCCCAGATGGAGTCCTCGGGCATGCCTGAGTCCACCACCGCCGTCTCCTTTGACTACAACCCTCAGAACTTCTTGTGCGAGAACACCAGCTTCACACTCTCTGTCGGCGCCACCACCGTGCTGTACAGCCTGGTGCTGCTGCTCAGCCTGGTGGGCAACAGCCTGGTGCTCTGGGTCCTGGTGAAGTACGAGAGCCTGGAGTCGCTCACCAACATCTTCATCCTCAACCTGTGCCTCTCTGACCTGCTCTTTTCCTGCCTGCTGCCCGTGTGGATCTCCGCGTACCACCTGGGCTGGGTGCTGGGAGACTTCCTCTGCAAGCTACTCAGTATGGTGTTCTCCATCAGCCTCTACAGCAGCATCTTCTTCCTCACCATCATGACGGTCCACCGCTACCTGTCGGTGGTGAGGCCCCTCTCCACCCTGGGCGTCCACACCCTCCGCAGCCGCATACTGGTGACCACAGCCGTGTGGGCCGCCAGCATCCTGTCCTCCATCCCCGACGCCATCTTCCACCGGGTGATCGACTCAGAATGTGTGTACTCCAAGCTCCACGGGTTCCTCGCCTCCGTCTACCAGCACAACGTCTTCTTCATGCTGTCCATGGGGATCATCCTCTTCAGCTACGTGCAGATCCTCAGGACCCTGTTCCGCTCGCGGTCCAAACGGCGGCACCGGACCATCAGGCTCGTCTTCACCATCGTGGCAGCCTACTTCCTCAGCTGGGTGCCCTACAACCTCCTCCTGTTCCTGCAGACACTGATGAAGATGATGGTCATCCAGAGCTGCGAGTTCAGCCGGCAGCTGGAGTTGGCCCTGCTCGTCTGCCGCAACCTGGCCTTCTCCCACTGCTGCTTCAACCCCGTGCTCTACGTCTTCGTGGGGGTCAAGTTCCGCAGACACCTCAAGAGACTCCTCCGGCAGGTCTGGCTGGGCCGCCAGCAGCCGCTCAGCCCCGGCCTGTTCGCCCACGCCCCCGGCGCCTTCACCTACGAGGGCCCCTCCTTCTACTGAGGAGAGTGGGGTGGCGGAGGTGGGCGGGGAGCTGTGGACCAGGGGGGACAGTGCAGAAGTCACGTAATAGGGACGCTACCCACCACTGCAGGGGAGGGGGGAGGTCAGGACACCTGTGGAAAGTGACTTCCCACTTGGGCCTTGTATATCACCATCCAGAACATTCTTCGGATGCTGCGTTCATCATTCACTCCTTCGCTTAGACATGAATGCTTGGTGCTTGGTCAGGAGGTTCTAAAACGCGGATGGTCCCAGGAAGGAGTGCCATCGAGACTTCGAAGGGCTCAATGCATGTGATAAATCTGCAATGCAAGCTGGGCGCACACTTGTAATCCCAGTACTTGGGAGGCTGAGACAGGAGGATCGCAGGTTCAGGGCCAGCCTCAGCTACTTAGTGAGGCCCTCTGCAAATTAGTGAGACCCTGTTTCAAAGTAAAGAATAAAAAATAGGGCTGGGGGTGTAGCTCGGAGGTAGAATGCCCCTGGGTTCAATCCCCAGTACAGCAAAAAAAAAAAAAAAAAAAAAAAAAATCTGCAATGCAGGTTGCTGACAAAACTGTCTCGCCGTTCCCTGACCACGGGGTGGTCCCAGTTGATTTGCTCACTTTTGGGGTGGCGGGAGCTGGCTCTGCATGACTTCGTGACAGTCTGCAGGACAAGAGTAATCACATCCTCAAATTGGCACAGTCACAGTGAAATCCAGATTCTAAAACCCACCTCCAGGCTGAGGCCAAGCCGACCAACAGCTCAGCGACCAGAGTCCTGCGTCCGGGCTGCAGCTCCGGCTCCTAAACTGGCCTGTAAATATTGAGCCCATTAATGTTGTTTTGAAGGAATGAATGTAACGTGTGCTACCTTCTGCACCAAGTATTTATTTGGAAGATGCAAAGATGAACAGGAAGTAGTTGCTGACCTCCAGGTGCCAACGCCCAGCCCCGAAGGCCCAGATAAGAGATGCCACCTTGCCAGAGGCACAGGTGGAAGGCTCTTCCAGTGCCGGTGCCCACCAGGTGGAGGGAGGCTGGCTTTGTGCTGGTCACTGTCCCCCGAAACATGCTCCTCCTGCTTGGCTGGTGACGCCAGCTCTCCCCTCGCTCGCGCTCCAGACCCGGCGTCCTTTTGGAGTCCGGCATTTCCTTCCCTCAATCCCACAGCCAGGTCCTGTGGACTCTGCCTCTCAGTAGCTCTCCGCGATGCCCTCGCCGCCATGCACCTGTGTGGCCTCGATTCCTCGGCGTCTTCCTGCCGCTCCTCTTTCACAGCCAGCGTACCCAGGAGTCCTCAGACCCCCTTGCCAGCTCCTCATTATCACAAATAAAGGGCAAAGCCTCGGCAAAGTGTTCAAAGCTCCACAATCTGGTGCCAACCAACTTCCTGTTCTTATCCCACCCTAACCCCCCTAGCGGCTTCAGATCTGACCATAAAAGACACCCTGCTTCCCAGTCCCCTGCCTCCCGGCCTGTGGCATGCTCTTCCCTGGTCCTTCTCTCCAGACTCGTCCAGGAATCCCCCCTCGCTGCAAACCAGAAGGGCATCTCGGGTTACTATGACACTGCGTCCCACTCAACTGCTATCTGTCGCTCTCCATCCGGATCAGTTACTCTCAGCGTGTCTTATCTCCCTGCCCAATCAGACTACAAACTGCTTAAGAGCAGCAAAGAATAACAGTTGTCATTATTCTTAGGTTTGTGGTCTGGGAGGGGGTTCACACCTTACCTCCTTTACCCCAAACTGCTTCTCTGTTAACCTCTCCTAGTCTGCACTCTGGGAGCACATTGCTTACCCCTCTTTGTGGCGATGGCTATACTCTGCCTTAGTGGTACCCAGGTCGACCTCTGATGACATGGTCTCAAAGCTTCACACCAGAGGGCATAGACACAAGTCACTCTCTAAATTTTACGTGCCACACAGCCTGAGTCCCATGTGTTACCTGGTTCAGCTCTGGAGTGGGGGTTGGGGAAAGCTCCCGGTGTGATTCTGACATGCACCCTGTTAGGAACACATGGTTGCAACTGTCTGAAAATGGGGACTCTGGGTTCTTCCACACTCTCTTGAGCAGGACTTTGCACCCGGAAGGCACTCAGTGTTTGCTTACTGAATTAAGTAGCTACTAATCCAGCCCTCAGCTGGAGCCTGGAGTGCTCCAGGCATTTTCCCATTCAGTTGCAACCTCAGAGATCTGTTTGCTGTTGGTGGCTAGCTCTGGAGGAGATCAGCAACCTGTGGAGGGAAGACCAGGGGTCCAGTTTTAATAACAAGGCCAGAAGTGCCACCTGGAGAGGACCCTGTGGTGTCACAGTGGAGGGATAGGGTGCTAATCCACAGGCAGGGCCACAGAAGGAAGGGGATGGTGAGACAGGCTGGGGGTCAGAGCTAAGCCTGCAGGCCCCCAGTGGAGCTAACCTTGTCAGCACCTTTCTAAACTGATTACTAGAACTTTTCTCAGCTTTTACTTAGAAGGAGGGCTGTCCCAGGGAACAGAGGGGAAAGGACCCCAGCTCCTACACCCACAAGGCCAAACCAAAGCACCTTGGGTTTTGAACCCACACTTTCTAGAAGGCAGGACTGGATCGTGCATTACTAGAGAGTATACCACTCCCACCCCTCAGGGCTCACAGCCCTCTCCCATCCCCTCCTGTTCCTCTGCATTCTAAGGTCCAAGGTAGGCCGGGCGTGGTGGCGCACGCTTGTAATCCCAGTACTTTGGGAGGTGGAGACTGGAGGATCCGGGTTCACGGCCAGCCTCAGCTCTCTCTCTCTCTCTCCCCCTCTCCCTGTCTCTCTCACTCTCTCTCTACCTAGTGAGGCCCTCCGCAACTTTGTGAGACCTGGTTTCAAAATAAAGTATAAAAAAATAGGGCCGGGGGTGTAGCGCGGAGGTAGAACGCCCCTGGGTTCAATCCCCGGTACTGAAAAAGGTCCAAGGTACTCGTTTAAGTATTTCTTCCGGGGAGCATTTCATTAAACACAATCGTGTGGTCTCCCAACATCTCTCATGATGCCTGATGCTGTGGTATCCTCAACAGAGCTCCTAGCGTAATCTTGAATCCAGTCTCCTCTAACCCACAGTAGGAGGCACACAGAAAGAGAACTGTGAACGGGAGGATGGGACTGCCGAAGAGGGGCAGCCAGAGGGCTGCAGAGCGGGGGTCCCCTCCCTCTTCCCCCACCCACGGAAACCACTGTTCCGCCCCAGCTGGATTCAACAAGCCTGTCTTTCCCTCCAGTCAAAGCCAAGTGCCCTGGCACAGGGCTCTTGAAACATAAAAAACCCACAGTGGTTTCTGAGGAAGGTCCTTTCCCCAGCACTTCCTCCTTTTAAGTCCCAGTGTCAACCAGGGGGATCAGAAGATGGAATAGGAGCCCCGGGAAATCCATAGCTTTCAAAAATTTAACCCAAGAAGTAAAAAACATCATCAACACACAAGAATATAAAAATACGCTATTTTACAAATTACAAAATATTTTACATATTACAAGATATTTTACAATATTTTTTTCGGACTAAGTCTTGGGAACCCAGGCGTGTTTTACATGTAGAGCACAGGCACGATTCAACTCCCAACTAGCCACATTTCAACTGCTCAACAGCCACATGGCGCCCAGCATCGCTCTCCGATCCCAGACAGATGGCCGGCCGTGGGCACACCGTCCCGGGATGGCAGGGAATTCCCGGGCTCGCAGGGGACCATAGCGATCAATCCCTGGCTGGCGGGAGCCACCACCTCCACCCTGCGGAGCCCGCGGGGCCCGATGGGAATTGTAGGCCTCGAGCCCGCGCGGGCACGCTGGGAGTTGTAGTCCACGCCCGCCCACCCGCGGGGCCCGCTGGGAACTGTGGGCCTTGGCGCCGCGGGGCACGCCGGGAGTCGTAGTCGCGCCCGCCTGCGGTCGGCTGTGCGCGTCATGGCCGCCGTCTCCGCGCTCGCGCTCGCGAACTCTTCCGCTCGGCCCCAGAAAGTTTCGGTTCTACCCGGCGGTGGACCCACAACCGCGTAAGTGCCGCAGGAGACCGGCGGGGCTCCGGGGCGCTGGGGTCGCCCACGATCCCGAGCCGAGAGCGCTGTGCCGCGGCGAGTCACCTGTTGCCCCACGGTCCCCGCCCCTCCCGGTTCCCCGCGGGCCCGGGAGTCGCCCCTGGTGCTGTGGGACTCGCCCCGGAGCCAAACCGCCCTGGCCATCGGTTAGAAAGTGAGATCCCAACACCTGCCGCCGACCCGGGGCGGCCGGGCCAGCCGAGCCTGCATGGCGGCGCCGCACCGGCCCAGGACCCCGCACCGCAGCACCCCCCGAGTTCCCGCGGGCACTGCCCTCGGGAAGCCTCCTGGCCGGCCCGGAGGGTCCCCGCACCCAGACCTTCACCTGGCGGGACGCCCCCCTGCTGGCTCCCCTCCTCCCGGAGGGCTCGGTCCGCCCCTCCCCGCCCCACTGCACTCGGGCCATGCCCGTCCGCCTTCCCCGTTGCCCCTCGTGCCCACGTGCAGGGTCTCCAGGTGGCCCCCCAGTGATCTCTTTCCCGAAACACCTGTTGGACCTGTTGGGCGGTTTATGAGTTCTGGTGTGTCGGCGTGGGACTGGGTAGATTCCATGCTGTTGGAACGTGGGCTCAGGCGCACAGCGGGAGGCCAGAATCTTATTTTTACATAAGAAGAGCTCATGTGGTTGACACTTGACCCACGTGGCTTCCTGTTAAAACACATGTGTCCTCCGTTGCCCCTTGTCACTCTTTACGGTTTCCATTGGCTGTCCCCTTCAGAAAATCGAGAGCACTTGTTGACGACGCCTGTGTTGGCCAGAGCCTCTCTGTCTGTCTGCTTCTCTTACCGCAGCAGTTTCCTCTCCCCGCAGGGAAATGGGTCAGGGGATTTTTAGGGGCAGAGGATCAGGGCTTAATCTGCTCACCGCCCTCCTGCGGCTGCCGGCCTCATGGACTCCTGCTGCCAGCTAGCTTAATTCCCCTGCCATCTGCCTAATGCAGCCGGAGGATGGGGGAGGGGCAGGGTGCAGGCAAGCTGTGGGTTTCTGCGGGCCTGTGTTGAGTGGGTGCTCGTGACCCTCCGGGACCGCTGTCCTGACAGTATTGAATATCTCATACTAGCTGTGGTCCATGGTGATCATCAGCCTGGAAATCAGAAGGATATGAAAGGTTCTGGCTTTAGTAAACAGGGTTTATCTGCTTATGTTAAGAGTTCATCTTTGTGTAGCACTTCATTTATTTTTAAAATTGTTTTTAATATCTTACTAAGAGAATAGGCAAACATACAGAATCTTTGAAAGACTTGTATAGAGAACACCCAGATACTCAATTCTTAACATCGTCCTTCGATTATTTTTGCAGTTGCTTTAGAGATTGGGAACAGGCTGGGGCAATGGCCCCTGGGGGCTGGGGGTTACCTGCATGGATTCAGGAGCCAGAGTCCTTTTGGGTGGGTTGATCCCCACAGATGTTTGTGATGAGAGGAACCACTTGTATCAGAGCAGGATCAGAGCAGCCGGTGGCTTTGCCCCATGATGGTCCTCGAGGCTGTAGGCTGCTGCCTCCACACACAGCATCGTGCTCAATACCTATCCTCTCCCAGCCCGCTTCCTTTGCAGAAGTTGAGCTGGTGGGTAAACTGTGTTTTCCGGAGATTCCAAAGACAAGAGTGTTGTCTTTAAACAGGCAGAAGCGTGGTGTTCCAGCTGTGGTCTCCTGGTAGCACTCAGCGTTAGGAGCCACGGTCATCGCAAGCAGTGCCAGGCAGCGGGAAGGGCTCCTTGCCGGGGGCTTGTCACCGCAGAGGCGCCAGCGAGTGGGGACGTTGATTATGGTCATGCCGACGTCCACTCACCTAGTGGCCCCTGTTTTCTTCTCACTCAAAAGAAGCCAGTAGGGTGGGAGTTGGAGTGATTCTGTGTGTCTACCCATGGAAACATTGCCTACCCACTTTTTTTTTTTTTTTGGCGGTACCGAGGATTGAACCCAGAGGTGTTCTACCTCCACGCTACACCCCCGGCCCTATTTTTTTATGCTTTATTTTGAAACCGGGTCTCACGAAGTTGCTGAGGGCCTTACTAGGTAGAGGGAGAGAGAGAGAGATTGAGAGAGCTGAGTCTGAGGCTGGCCACGAACCTGGATCCTCCGGTCTCCGCCTCCCAAAGTACTGGGATTACAAGCGTGCGCCA
>PVJS01002416.1:0-84713 GCA_004027185.1 Glis glis | reverse complement strand
AGGGAAGGGAAGAAAAAATAAAGAAAAGGAAGGAAGGAAGGAAGGAAGGAAGGAAGGGAGGAAGGAAGAAGGAAGGGAGGGAAGGAGGAAGCCCCTACATGAAGCACCTGCATATAGCAAGCAACAGTATACAAGGAAATACTCAGGTGTGTGCTTCTTGCTCTGAGCACATTGTGAGCTCTGTGAAGTCCATGGTGTGGTGAAAAGTTTTAATGCCAGATCGACCTGAATTCATATCCTGACTCTTCCACCTCCGATATATCTGTGTGAGCACACATACCTCAGTTCCTTTCCCAGTAATACCTTCCTCACAGAACAGTCGTATGAAGACTAAATGAGATAAGTGACAATCCAACACAGTGGTTGCCAAGAAAATATCCAATCTCGTTCCTTTTTCCTGAAAAGGAAGAGTTACAATATGTGCTAAACCATTCCAGCACAACTTCTTAAAGGAAATAAGATTTGGGCTTGACATTCAGTAGCCAAAAGGATCAGGATAGATTTTGATAGAAAGTGCCATGAATATGGATAAATAGCTTGTGCAAAGGCAATCCACCTGCTTCAAACTCTTCCCAGACACAGTGGAGACCCAGCCTTCAGATGTTTTATCATCCCACAACTCACCCCTCATCGCAACGTGAGAGTAATTATACACGAACAGAGCCCAGGCTCAGAAACCAAGAGTAGTGTAAATTAAGAGAGGAGACATAAAATAGTAGTAATGCTACTTAGGAAAGGCTTGTTCTTTAGTGGAAGAATCTTCCCCGAAATGATGTTGAAGGGTCTTGGACTGATCACTCGTTAGCACAGAGGTACACGCTATACTAACGGCAGAGCTGATGCGCCACCTACCAACACATAAACAAACTCGGGGTGGGTAATAACTTCCATGTGTGATGGCTGGAGTGTTAACCGAGCAGTCTAAAGCAATCTCATTTACTTTTATGGTTAAGTATCCGAGAAGCATCTTTTTTACAACATCGGAATGTTTTCATGGCTGAAGGGAGGCCAGCATAGCCTGGAAAACAATTCACAATGATGTGTAAAGTAGTTACATTTCCCCACAAGTCTGGCTGCTCAATTATTTCACCTATATTAATAGCTCTTAGTGGCATTTGATGTATAATAGTCCCAATCCAATCCCCCACTTGAGCTAGAAGAGCACAAGCGCCATCCAAATGAAAAGGAGTCCAAGTCTGAAGCTGATTAAACCCGGGCCTTTGTGCTGATCATTCCCAGCACTGGCTCGCTGTCACTGAGAAAGGGTGCTGTTGGCAGGCCAGCCTGCTATCACTCTAACGCTAGTTCATTTCGCTTCGGATCCGCAGCGAGGTTTGTGCTATCAGAAAGCCAAAGCAATTGATTCCTTTCTACTTCTGTTGAGATAAGTGGAACAATGTGTAATTTGGTTTAGGGATGAAAAAAAAAAAACTCCGAGTTGTAGGAAAGGGCTTAAAGAAAGGGATAAAGACACAAACGGCAATTTTCACAGTACCCGGAGAACAGTAGGAATTTAATAAATTTAAGAATTATAGAGAATTGAAATAAAAAATCCAAAGATAAGAGCAGAAAGTGAAAGAATGCAGTATTGTTGAAATACTTGTTTCGGTATCATTCATGTGGCTCTCTTCATCCTCTGTGCGTGAATGCAATTGACTCTGAACTGAGCTCCCGGCTTAGGATCTGGCCCCCTACAGTCTAATCTACCTACAGTACCCACAGTTATTCTTTATAAACGCTAAGTGAGATCCTAACACTTCTCTGCTCAAAAATTCTCTAATGGCTTCCAGCCTCATTGAGAATAAAATCTAAAGTGTTCAACAAGGCCCATGGTTCTCTCCTGAACTTTCCAGCCTCACTTCTTTGCCCTCATCATGCTTCCTTATTCCAACCAAGGCACACTCTAAAGCTCCCACCCCGGTGCGCATGCACTGTCCTGCACCCCACCGCACCCCCTGCAGCCTTTCTCGTCATTCAGGCCTCTGCTCCAGGGTGGCCTGTTGAGAGAGGCCTTTCCTGACCACCACATCTAACCCAGAAGTTCCACCACTAATGATTCCTTGCCCTGCTTTTTGTTCCTCATAGCGGTCATCACCATTTCACATTAGATTTTTTGTCTAGCTGTTTACCGATATATCTGTCTTTGCCATTTGAATATTAGCTGCAAGATGGGGGAGGCTGTATATCAGAGCCTGGAATATTGGGTGCCACGTGGTAGACACTCAAAAACTGTTGTGAAAGTGAGACAGGCTGGGAGGAAAGGTTCTTTGTCATGCTACTCAAATATCTGTGTCTTTGTTGCCCAAATAACTGAACTTGTAAACTGTTTGGACAGCAACTATTTATCTCCCTTGATCTATCCACTAGAGATAGTAACATCAGGGAAAGCTCATCACCTTTAGAACCAAAGGGACCAAGATTTAAATCCTATCACTAATACAAAGTGTTTTGACTTTGGACAAGTGTTTTAAACGTTATGTTAAACTTGACAGTTGCTGAAACTTTAAATGCCCAAAGTATTGGGCTACATACAGGGGATACCTCAGAAAATTTGAGAGAATTAAATTAACTAACTTCCCTTTTTTAATTGGCAAAAAGGCACAATTAATAAATATTAATGTTATGCCCCTTACTTCATTCACCCCATCATCCCAGCAGCCTTACATGCCAAATAAATGCACCTAGGAGAGCCTACCAAAGGATGAACGGCTGCTGTGAGACGACGAATCACTCCAGGATTTACCATGAATGAGTGAGCAGGAGAAAGCACTTTGAGCAAGGTCGCAATGTATGCAAACAAACTGAAGGAATTATCATAGCCTTTGTGAAACTCCTTATAGAATGAGGTGTTGAGTCTTGACCTCCTAATCAAGGAAAACAGTTTGAGGATGGTCCAAGTAAAGAGAACTCTGAGGTAAAAAATAAGCCAAGTGAAGATGAAACGGGGACCAGAAGATGAGGAGTATCAAGGGGAATGATTGATTACAGGCAAGAAAGCATTCTGGAACAACAGGTGCCTGGGTGTCAGGGCTGTTACTGGGCAGGGGACCCACAAAGTTCTCCATCAAATTCACAATGACTAGAGTCTTCCATCTTTGTAGAAGGAATGAAAGCAAGCAACACCACATCAGACACACAGCTCCTCCATGGCCACCTCCTGCTGCCATGGGGCCAGAAGATGGCCATGGAGAATAGGACAAATGACACAGTGGAAATCAGCCAACAGAGGTGATTAAAGAACATAAGCGACAGGGGAAATCCACTCCTACTTACGATCACCCCACGTGGACTCTCCCCAAATCACCTTCGTCGAGCACATAGCACTGCAGAACAGGGAGCTAACATTTATCTGAGTTCCTACAATATGTTGGGTCTCGGGATAGATTCCATCACATACATCTCATTTTTATCCCCATAATAATTCAAGTAAGTTTATTATCCCCATTTTCTAAATGAAAAAAACTGAGACTCTGAAAATTATTGAAAATATTGAAGCCAGGAGTAGGACACAGCATCAACTCTGTAAAAAAGAAACAAGTCATCTCTCTCATTTGTGTCCTAGAAATTTACAATTTAGAGTGTTTTCATGAGCGTTCTCCTAAGTTGATTTTTACTCACACAGCTTGAGAGACAAATGATACAGTATTGTTGTTCTCGCTAGATAGGAAGCTGAGACTCAGAACCACGGCACAACTCATCTAGAACTGCACAGCCAGGAAGTGTTGGAGCTGGGGTTTGGACCCACTTGAGAACCAAGCTCTTTTCACTAAGAGATGATTTCTTACTTTTGAAGAAAGGACTAAGTTTGTCTGTGTAAACCATGTGTATTTTTAAATTTCAGCTGGGAAAGGACATGATTCTCATCTAGAAAATCCTAAGTAATCCAAGTCCCATTACATGGGCTAATAAGAGCCATTGATACTTCAAAATCTTAATGGCTTACTTCTCACTCAAGTAAAAGTTCGAAGTAGGACTCTGGTTACATGGTAACTAAGGGACCCAGTGCTCATTCATCCTTGACTTAGACATTCTCTGCATCCAGGCAAAAGAGGAAAGAAATTGAGACACTCCTATATGCCAGGGGCCAATTAGTCCATGGCTGCACAGCTACTTCACATTAACAGCTGCACCTTATGAGAAGCAGAGTATGAACTATAAGTGAGTAGCTAGTTATTTCTGTCACACTCTACTAACATAACCAATAATGAAATAAATAATGACTGTAAGATGATGTTCTCAAAGCCACAAGCCATCTTATGCTGCTTTACATATTCACAAGCAAGGATCATATTTTAAAATAATATTTGCTGCTGCTATGTCTTCTTCTGAAGCATACAAATAATCAGAAACAAATGTACATTTGCCCCCAAGGATAGTATATTCTTCTCCATCAAGGAGTATGAGATCACCTAGGTTTACTTTTTTAAAAAATGTAGAATCTCATGACCAGACCCAGTGTTTTTTATATGTAAGTGCTTCTGATGCCTCGGGCCTACAGCTCACGCTTTGTGAAATATTGGCATAGAACCACAATTATTTCATGACTAGATTATACAATGGCTGTTTAATGTCAGACTGGAGAGAAGAAAAATGCATCGGCCATCCAACAGGCTCCTCACAAAACACCAACAGAAGTCAGCTCTGGGAAGGAGCAGGAAATCTATGTGGTTTCATATTTTCCACATTCAAGCACACGCCCACCCCTACAAAGGGTTTGTTTTGCTACCCAGGTTTTATTTTCTGGTCTCCTTGGCACTGTGGAAACAACTTAGTCCTTCACAGAGACTCAGCTAACTTCAAATAGCCGTAGTTGCCTCACAAGGACAAAAGAGACAGAGATGGATGGGGGAGATCTAAAACCTAGAAAAAATAATACCTGTGTTTAATAACTTCTTTCTCACCTACATCACCGTGGCTCTCTCTAGAGTGGGGAGAAACTAGGGTAGGCGGTATGGGCTGCACTCAAGCTATGAAGCAGTTGTTGTTGCTCATTAACCTTGTATAACATAACATCCGATTCTTCCATAACACAGCTAACAAATCACTTCTCATATCAAGTTGCCCCAGAAGTCTTCAAATTATTTTAAGCTTAGTGCTGTGTCCCAGAAATCATTCTGAATGTTATCAATGGTGATCTTGAGGAATTCAAGAACAGTCAGTCAAGAAAAGTAACCCAAAATATTTTCCACTTTGGGATTCTTTAAAAGATCTTTTTATTGGAAAAAAAGAAAAATGAGTTAAAATTTAGAATGGTTGGCTTCAGCCCAACTGCCAGGTTTACAATTGTTGATTGAACAAGATAGGATAAAAGAAAGACAAACTATCAGAGAGCACCTGAATGAAAACTGGGATGGGAGGCTGGAGACAAAAGGGAAGCCCACATAACTGATTTAGCAGAGCCCGGCAACTAGGGGGAAGTAGCAAGTTATGGTCTAGGCACCAGGTATCATAATCCCCCCACCTTCCTGGGGAGTCTGTACAACATGATGCTTTAGACAAGGCTCCAGTCTTGACAGCACTGGAGAGTCACCTAGGAAGACATAACCCCTCCCGATGTTCCAACACGGTGGATCCAAATGATTGTCCACAAGCTTCAAGCTCCCCAAGTTGGTGGCCACATAGCACCTCTAGCACTCATAGACATTATCTTCCCACCATCCTTGCAGCTCTGATTGATGTTTTGGTCAGCATTCTTACTGCTGTGACCAAAAAAAACCTGAGGAAAACAACCTAGAGGAAGAAGATTTATTTGCTCACAGTTCTAGAGATTTCAGAGGTTCAGTTCAAGTTAGGGTAGGTGAAGTCTGTGGAGCTCAGGGCATGGTACAAGGAACAGAGCACACAAGGGCTCTACTCTTACATCACAGAGGCCGGAGGCAGAGAGAGAGAGCTCATGAAGGGGGTTCATGGACATATGCACAGTCCCCAAGGCCACACCCCCAGTGACCCACCACCTCCAGTCACACCTCACCTGCCTAGGTTACCACCCAATAAATCCATTACAATGAATTTATACACTGGTGAGATTAGAACCCTCATGATTTATTTATACCATCTCTGAACATCAATACATGAACTCTTTGGGGAATATTCTATAGCCAAACTATAACAATCGACCTTCCCAACATGTCATTTTCCTGCTGCTCTGTCTCCCGCTTACCTGACCTACTTACATCACCAAGTTTTTCTCTTCTTTCACAAGTAACTTCCAGACCCTCACCTACATGGTGAATTACCTGCCTTTTACAATTGCCATCACTCTCAAAGCCACTGACTCCAGAGTCCTTTGTATTCTCACCTCCAAAGCATAGCTAACTGGGTAATACCTCTCTACCTCCCAAGGTCCCAGTTGCCCCAGATTCAGGCATTTCTACTGCTCATTCAGACAGACTTTTACCTGTGCCCACTTCTTCCAGTTTCTTCCCACTCCAATGTACCCTTTAAACCATGCCCAGACTATTTGGTAAGTAAGTAACCCTTAACATTTCAACCCTGGATTAAGTGGGTATTACTAATTGCATCAGTGGCCCCATTTCTCTAGTTCTCCCTTAATCCCTATTCTTTACCATGTAAATCTGCAATTCCCTTTCATACTGACTCAGCCTGGTCTTGAGACTGACGAATGAGATGCTTTGTCTGAAAAGCACCTGCACAGTTAGCCTTGCTTGCTCTTGATCCTATACAATTGGCCTACTGGATGGGAGGCAGGTAAAGAGATGAGCACCCAGTAACTCCAGCAGCAGCAACCTTAAAGTAGCCCAAAGCCTGATGCCAGACATATGAGTGAGCCCAGAGGAGACCAGAACAAATAAGTCCGGCCTAAATCATCAAGCCATGGACTAAATCAATGCTCCTTGTTTCAAACCACTGATTTGTGGGATAGTTTGTCATGAGGCATTATTGTAGCATCAGATAGCCAATATGAAAATACACAATGTAAGTGATTTAAAAGGACATACGGCCACATCTTGGCCAGAACTGAAGTTTCCCTTTCATTTCACCATCTCCCAGGGTCCTCCTGTCTGTCCCTCGGCTACCGGTCAGCATAGGTCAGATCTGGATGTCTTCTCTGTAAAAAGCATGAGTCCACACTGGATGAGCAGGGAAGACTCCTGGTGACTGGCAATACTCAGCCTCTAGCAATGAGAGCAGTAAGTCTGTGGTGACTTGGGTCCCTGCAGTTGGATGGAGTTGGTGGCAGAGGGCATTCACTCCAATAACAATCGACGTTTCAGTCTGGACTCTCAGTTCAGAAAAACAAATGCTAAAAATGTTTATGTGGCTCTCTCCCTTATACTGACCAGCTGCTTCCCAGCAGATTGGTCATGTTTTGCAGGGCTTGTGTCTGACTTGTCAAGACTATCTGGGGGAGGCTCCAGGAAGAGCACAGGGGCCACAGGAGAGGTCCTTAACCCATTTAGAAAACAAAGCAGTGCAGTTCCCTGCCTTGTTCATTTAATTTTACATGAACATGCTCTTTGAGGCTGCAGCAAATCTGACTAGGTTACAGTGTGAAAATAAAATATAAAAACTGTCCTTAGAGTTATTTCTAAACAGAACTTATCTCTAATCTTAATGTAATAGAAATGCGTATGATTATCAGTGTTTTCCATTTACCCATTTGCAAAATTCCTTTAGGACTGTAATTTGAGAGTTATCTCGGGGTAAACATGCAGCCGCGAGCACTGCCAGCGAGTATTCTCAGTATTCTACATGCACACGGCAAATGGGTTGTGATATAACTGAAGAGAGTTGGTGAGGATTTTGGAGAAAGAGAAACAGCAATTAGTACTTTGAAATTTTATCCTACAACATATTTGTATTTTTCTCTTTTTAATTTGAATACAAAATCTTTGAGAACAAGTTCTCAATCCAATTCTTTGTGTTTTTTGTTTTGTTTGTTTTGTTTTGTTTTGTTTTAATTTATTTATTTTTATTGGTGCATTGTAATCATACATCTTGATGGGTTTCAGCGTGGTAGAAGTATACATGCACACATGACAAGAGAGATAACAGGAAGAAAAATAGATTTAAAATCATCGGCTCTATGAGCAGGGAAAGTGATTTAATTTCTGTTTGCTGAGAGTAAATACGAGCCGTCATGTTCACTTATATAATCAAAGAAGGCGGATACAACATAGATAGATGATAGATTGATATAATATCAACTACATGTCATCCCTTCACCCTGAGAAATCATATTCTGTCACCCCAGCCCATCATTCTCCCACATTACTATTTTTATTTTCTTTATAGCATTTTTATTATCCAAAATTATCTTATATATTTATTTACATATCTATTTTTCATTCCCCTAAACTCAAATGTAAGCACCATAAGGATAATGTCTCCAAGAGAGGAGGATCATATTATTTGACTCTTGTATCTCCAGATTTTAGAAATTGTTAGGCACATGATAGGTACTCAGTAGAAACTGGCAGGAAGGAAGGAAACTTTATTCAGGGTTATCTTTTGTTAATAATATTCAGTTCATCAAAGAAATTATGTTAGGTTGAATATTCATGGGTTTACAGAAAGAATTTTAATTCATAAAAAGAAAGATAACAATATTTTATATGCATTATAAAAATCACTTGTTGTTCATAAAATACTTCAGTGTAAAGTTTTCTATGTTCTCTATCTGATAATAAATTCATTCCTTAAATTTTCATGAGTTTTGTGATTCTACACATGCACACACACACACACACACACACACACAATCAAAGACCATAAAATTAGCTATTTAGCCCTCTGAGCATACTTCTTTGTATAATTAAAGAGTTGGAAAACTTGATTTTTATGGCTTTTTTAAAATTCTGTAAGTTAGTGATATAATTAGGAAAACTAGCATTTTGGCTTCAAGTTATTTTCTAAGAAACCATGATCTCTACCAAAATTAACTAGAGAAAAACGTTAAGGCTGGTCTCCGAGGTGCTATGTTGGCTTGTTTAGGCTTGCTGCAGAAAAATCAGCTGGAATTACAAAATCCTGATTCAAAATTACCCCTTGCCAACATTAATTTTGAATGTGAGAATTAGATGCCTTTGGCCAAAACCTAAAGAAGAATTCTGTGGCCGGGGCTTCCATCCCCCAAAGACAGACCCTGCCAGGAGCCCCAGACACTGTCATAAAAGTAAAAAATGCCCCTGGCCTATTGAATAATTAAGTTGCTCTGAATTTCCGTAAGCCTCCTTAGAATGAGCGCGAACGAGGACCCAAGATGACATGAACAGAATTTCCTTCCCATCCTCCCGATCCAGCTCCATCACAGTAAGGTATCTTAGTCGAGGCTCTTTGGTTTGTAAGTAATGGAAACCCTCTTAGCAAGGTCTTTAAAGAGTGGCAGTTGTTATCATTGTGGAATCTGGGGCAGGAATGTCCCTGGGTCCCAGCAAGCATAAACATGTTGACTAACGGTAAGCAAGAATAAGGCCACCGACCTCTTGGTCTTTCTCTCAGACTCATCTCTGCTCTGTTCTCTGCATCTGCCTCAGGTTCCTTTCCCTATGGACCTAATTGTTACATTCCCCATTCCCATGGCCAGCCAGTCTACATCCTCTAATTTCAAGCCACATGCAAAAGTTGAAACTAATCCCTCCCTCAACCTAATATAAATTCCTGACCCACGAGTTTAGATTCTGATCAGTCCAGCCAGGACCAGATTAACCTCCTCTGGTCAAATCAACTGAAAGCTAGTGGCAATCCTACAATACAAACATGACTCTGAGGGGCGTCCCTGTACAGCGAGAGGGGCAGCCACGGGAAACATGTCTTCAAAAGGACTCTGTTCGGGCCGGGCATGGTGGCGCACGCTTGTAATCCCAGTACTTTGGGAGGCGGAGACCGGAGGATCCGGGTTAGCGGCCAGCCTCAGCTCTCTCTCTCTCTCTCTCTCTCTCTCTCTCTCTCTCTTTCCTCAGTGAGGCCCTCCACAACTTTGTGAGAACCAGTTTCAAAATAAAGTATAAAAAATAGGGCCGGGGGTGTAGCGTGGAGGTAGAACGCCCCTGGGTTCAATCCCCGGTACCGAAAAAAAAAAAAAGGACTGTTCGTAGCGAGACTCTTTATCAGAAGAAATTTCCAGAATTGACTCTTCTCAACAGGTATCAAAGGACAAAGTCAGGAGTACCCCCAACAGCCTAGCTGTTATTCAGAATATAAAAGTCAATATAGCCAACTGGAGTTTGATTAGACCTTGAGCCTCCCAACATTAGTGTATCTGAGGAATCACGTCTGTGCTGAGCATCTGACTTTCAAGGGGGGAGGGAGAGTGAGGAATAGTTTGCCACATACCTAGAGCTACTATGACAAATTGCCACAAACTTAGTGAGTTGAAACAAGACAAGTTTATTACCTTCATATTCTGTAGATAAGAAATCCAACATGGATTTTACTGGGTTAAAATCAAGGAGTCATCAGGGTTGTGTTCCTTTCTTCAAGTTTTAGGAGAGAATATATGTCCTCGCTTTTTCCAGCTTCTAGAAGCCACAGCCACTCCTCTCGGTTCATAGCTCCTTCCTCTGTTTTCAAAGTCAGCAAGGTTACATCTCTCTGACCACTTTTCCACCGTCATATCTCCTTCTCTGGCCATGGTCTGAAAGGTTCTCCAACCTTAATGACTCGTGTGATTAGAGGGGACCCACTGAGCTATCCACAATAATCTTCTCATATCAAGGACCTTAACTGAATCGCAAAAGCAGAGTCCTTTCTACCATAAAAGGTAACATATTCAAAGATTCCAGGGATTACATTGTGGACCTCTTTCAGGAGTCATTATTCTGTCTACTGCAGAAGGACTCTTGAAATTTAGAATTTTTTCAGGTACTTTTTTCCTCTCAATTGCCTAAATCGCTTAATTGTTTTCCAACTTTTCATCCAGTGACTATTTCAAAATAGAAATGTGTAGTCCAGCTGGGCGTGGTGGCGCACGCTTGTAATCCCAGTACTTTGGGAGGCGGAGACCGGAGGATCCGGGTTCGCGGCCAGCCTCAGCACTCTCTCTCTCTCTCTCTCTCTCTCTCTCTCTCTCCCTGTCTCTCTCTCTTTACCTAGTGAGGTCCTCCGCAACTTTGTGAGACCCGGTTTCAAAATAAAGCATAAAAAATAGGCCCGGGGGTGTAGCGTGGAGGTAGAACGCCCCTGGGTTCAATCCCCGGTACCGCAAAAAAAAAAAAAATGTGTAGTCCATGTGCACATGAAAATATGAAGTTTCCAGCTTCACCTAAAAAGATCTTATCAACATCTAATTGGATTAATTTCAAATTATCAGTTCTATTAAAAAGCAGAAGTAGCAAGTATTGAACCTCTACTAATTCTCAAACCCTTTCCCACAGGCAATTTATAGCTCTCAGTTTACTTAATCTTAACAAGGGCCCTGCAAAAGGGATGGCATTATGCACATTTTACAACTGAATAAAATGATGATAAATAAGTGATCCAAAATCAGACAATAATAAGTGGAGCCAAGATTTGAATTCAAAGCCCTGTTGAACTCCAGAGTTCTGATTCTTTCCTTTATACCAGAAGGCCACTAAAGAAAAAAAGGTGACCTTATACCACTCTGCTCTCCCATAGTCAAAAGTAATGACCATTCCATTAGTAACGACAATCATTCCATTAATAAGTAAATACAGGAGGAAAGTGGAAGGCCGAGACATACTGGTGATTCTCTCCTTGCAGAGCCTCAGTAGGGCTGACACAGTTCTAAGGATAAGGAAGACCTTCAAGATGGCTGCTTTCTGTTACTGTCGCATACAGGTTTTCTTTCTAATTTTTCCTAATTAATCAGATAGAAATAGATATGGAAATAAAGAAGAGAAAGAAAACTGTGCTTCAATACCTTCAATCGTTGAATGGGCAGAATTAAAGGTATTTAACTACTTCCAAATTATTGTTGGAGAATTAAATTAGTTAATACATGTAAAACACTTAGAACATTGTCTGATAGTAAGAATATCATTATCCCTACCACTACCACCACCACCACCATCATCATCATCTTCACCATCATCACCATCTTCATCATTATCAAGATCTCAGAGTTAAAGCACTAACAAGTCAAAATATAAAATGCAGGACATTTCTACCTATGGGAAGGAGCTCCAGGCTGTGAATAGACAAATGACCACCTGGTGTTGTTGGTTGTTTTTCATTTCATTGGTTAAAAAAAATGCACACTCTTCTATTAAATTTCTATTGCTTTCTTACATTGTAGAATTTTTATCCTTTATGCAATTTCTTTCTCCTAGGATTCCAAGAAAATTCAATTTTTAACCCATCTGTCTTTTAAGTTTATATGTGTATAACTTCTCTTACAATAAAAAAGACATACAGAACTCTACTTTTATGAATATCTTAGAAATACAGTATGGCCTTCTTTGTAGCAGGTAACTCAAAATATACCTTGCCACTTAAACTCTCACCCAAACTATTTTCTTTTATTAAATAAATGAATCAACTCGCTGTTTTTACACGCAATATGTTTCAACCCTCACTTTTACCCATCTCTTCCAGACACTCCGCTGCTTTAATTTGCATCCCAAATATTCCCTTTGAACTTTTTTGTTTGGGTTTTTCTTTTATTCCCCTCATCAGCTCCCACTGTCTTCAATTTTTCCTGATTTTTTTTTTGGAAACTTGGGGCCGACTGCTCCCCTGCTTCTCTGCTTGGGCTCCCCATCTCTCCTCGGGCTTCCCCTCTCCTCTCATGCTGAGTCCCTCTGCTCCTTCTCGCTCCATATGCTCCCCCTCTCGCTTCCCCTTTAGCTGTACACAGTAAGAATTTGGCTAAGTTGCTCATCAACCTTCTTGTCAGCACACAGTCATTTGCCTGAATAGAACTGAAGCTGTTTCTGCCCTTCTTTCCCACCAGCGTCTGGTGATTTTTTCTCACCCTGCTGTGCCATTTCCCGGCTTCCCCCTGCAAGGCTCCAATCTCAGCAGAACTGCCTCACTTCTGCCCCATTTCCATTTCTTCATCTTTGTCCCTTCTACAGGAGCTCTTGGTATCTCTCTATAACAAAAAGTTTGTAACAGAATTTTCTCTTTTTTATGTTCATTTATTGGTGCATTGTAATTATACATTTTGATATATGTCAGGGTATGAACATCATCTTGAAGGCTTACAATGCAATTCATTTCCTTGTAACTCACAATATGAGCAGAATATTTCTAAGAATGTACATCCATTAAGTACAGAGGCCTGAAGACAAGCCTTGACTAAGCAAACACGCAGGGCTAAGGTCAAGATCGAGGAAGGGATGTGACGTGGTGAGTAGCACATGGAGCTTCAACCCAGAAAGCCAGTGCTGAAGGACAACTCAACCACTAAGTCCTCGTTTGAATAAAATGATTGATTTAATCCCTCTTGTTCTATGTCATCTTCAAAATATTGGTAGTCTTCCGGACGTGGTGGCGCACGCTTGTAATCCCAGTACTTTGGGAGGCGGAGACCGGAGGATCCGGGTTCACAGCCAACCTCAGCTCTCACGCGCTCTCTCTCTCCCTCTCTCTCTCTCTCTCTCTCCCTCCCTCCCTCCCTCCCTCCTTAGCGAGGCCCTCCGCAACTTCGTGAGACCCGGTTTCAAAATAAAGTATAAAAAATAGGGCCGGGGTGTAGCGCAGAGGTAGAACGCCCCTGCGTTCAATCCCCGGTACCGCAAAAAAAAAAAATATTGGTAGTCAAATTGTATCCCTTGTTCAACTATCTTTGATGCAAAGCAAACAACCTTAAGTTCAGTGACATAAAAGAGCCAAAATTGTATTACACTCATGGGTTCTATAGAGCAGGAATTTGGAAAATACACAGTAGGGCAGATCTTCTCTGTTCCGTATCTGAGGCTTCCATAAGGAGGCCCAGACACGTGGCTGGAAAATACACATTCAAGATGGGTTCCATTTCATTTCAACAAATGTCTTCATTCACATGTCTAATGGCCTCGTTGTGTGGCATGGACTTTCTTACAGCATGACAACCTTAAGGTTTTTGGACTTCTTACAGGTGATTAGGAACTCTAAAATGTGATGCTCCTGTTCAACGGGGCAGAAGTTGCGTGGCATTTGGAAATCACATAGTGTTCCTTCTACTCTATTGGTTGAAGTGGTTATAAGCTTGATCAGATTTCAAAAAGAAGAATTAAAGCTTCCGCTCTTAATGAAGAGAGTGACAAGGCCTCACTCACTGAGAAGAGCAACAAGGATGCGAGTTATTGGGTGGCCATCCTGGAAAATACAATATAACACATCCCCACATTCCCTCCTAGCTCTACAAATCTGATTCTAAGCTTTATTTAGATTCTCAGTAATCCTCAATAAACCTTAAACCTGCAGGAGGCAACTTGGAAAACATGGGATGTATACTTTTTATATGTGCAATACAGCAAGAAGATAATACAAGCACATGCTTTTATTCCCTAAAGGATTATTTTCCCTTTTTATTAGTTCATTGTGGTTATACATAATAGCAAAAACCATCGTTGTCCAAGCATGCAGGTGTGTGTCACTCAATGAAGTCTTGTAAATGTAACAGGAATTCAAACAGTGGAGGTGACCTTGAGGGTCAGAGGAGCAAACAAAGCATCATAATGCAGAACTAACTTTACTGACTCCTCAATTGCTTACATCATCTCATTAACCCTATGACAATCCTGAGCAGTGACTATCACAGTCTTTGTTTTGCAGATCATGAAGCTGGGCCTCAGCATGGTTCAAGAAACTAGCCCCAGGTCCCAGGGCTAGTCATATCAGTCTTCATGTGACACAAGAGGATGCAGCACTAACCCGAACTGGGTTTGAAGGTGAATTCTTAGTGCAGAATTTTCCATGGCTGAGACCATCAAAGAGCCTATTCTTAGCTTGGAATGCAATATTAATAAGGACAGGAAGTGGCAGAGAGCAGGATGAACGAGGAGGGGTTACGGAGGGCATTGCCTAGGCTACCTCTTCTCAAAGCAGTAACTATTGGGTTCCAGAAAATCCTAAGTTTTGTCCAGGATAGCAATATCTATGTGTAATATACAGTGTGAGGTTTCTCTACATCATCAGTGAAAAAGGACATTAGTACATTTTGGCATTTTCCAGTCTCTCTGATGGCCCTGAAAAGCAGACTGTCCTGCCTAATCTTGTTAATCACTTGCAGCAGTGAGGTATAAAGCCCTGATTCCTGGTCATTACCATGCAAATTACTATTGTGGCTTAGCATTTCATATTTACAAATGCTTGACTGTAAGTTAGTGGCTACTACTTCTTATCCACAAAGAGGAAGTGGGCAATAATTAGCACCATTCTCACTTGCCAGATGAAGACATTGGGCACTAAAGCAAAAACAGATATTAATATTATAATGTCGCCGGGCGTGGTGGCACATGCTTGTAATCCCAGTACTTGGGAGGCTGAGACAGGAGGATCGCAGGTTCACAGCCAGCCTCAGCTACTTAGTGAGGCCCTCCGCAACTTAGTGAGACCCTGATTCAAAATAAAGAATAAAAAAAAAAAATAGGCCTGGGGTGTAGCTCGGAGGTAGAATGCCCCTGGGTTCAATCCCCAGTACCGCAAAAAAAAAAAATTATAATGTCAAGTTCTTTGTTAAATCCCTAGAGCCACACATACTACCCCACCACTTCATTCTTTTTAATGATTTAAAGGTTATTTGACAGCCTATATTTGTATGATATGATCTAACATCTGATTTGAAAAATAGTAACAAAAGTTATAGGACATGATAGTGCCAAGGTAAGAATTATTTCTGTTCTTTGTTAAATAATATGCTGTTTAACATATTAAAGCTAAAGAAAAGCAAGGCTGATGATTTGAGAGGGTAGTAGTGTCTGTGGTATAGGGCATGGCTTATTGCATTGTTCAATGTTACTCTCGTTTCATTTTATATAAATAATACTATAAATACTATAAATTATATAAATAATACTATTTTATATAAATAATACTACTATATTTGTATTATACTGTATAGTACTGTAATAATGTACCTCTTGAACCTTATAAAGGGTAAAAAGTACTCATCTCAACTGTAAGTTTTATAAATATGGCTCTAAAACATAATGAAGAATTGCGCATGGTGGCGCACGCCTGTAACCCCAGTACTTGGGAGGCTGAGACAGGAGAATCACAAGTTCAAGGCCAGCCTCAGCAATTTAGCAAGACCCTGTTTCAAAATAATAAATAAATAAATAAATAAATAAATATGGCTAGGGTGTAGCTCAGGGGTAGACTACTCTGGGTTCAATCCCCAGCATTAAATAAATAAATAAGAAATAAGAAAATTGCATTCTTTTTCTAAAAAAAATTTTTAAAAAAATAAAAAGTGATTTAAAACATTCATGTGATTTTCTAAAATTTTATAACACCATACATTTCTGCCTTTGGTTTTAATTCTGTTACATTTTTTAAATTTCTACTTTTATAATGAAGAATCCAAAAGGCATTGGGATAGCAGAGGAAAGAGTCTGAGCCACAGACACCAGCTAATTTTTCCTTTGTGGTTCAGTTTCATTCAGTACATATTTTTAAATTGTTCTTGTGATGAGGGCCTTAAGTATTTAGAGGCGAAAAGGGGCAGGACGGTACCAGAGCCTGTAGGATATTTAAATTGCATCCAAGCTCTTCTACTTAATTAAGAAACGTTCCCTTGCCCACATACGCAGTGTGAGAGGCTTGGGTTAGAATCGGGGAGGGCTCCTGCAGAGAGCAGAAGTCAGAGCAAGATCAGCCCACATCTCTCTGTTGCCGTATCGGGCTCCAGCAAGCTCTGCACATCAGCATTCCATCCTAATCCCGAACGCGGCCCTATGGCATTTCTGGGTGTGATTTTGATGCTAGGACTAGGGATGTGAGATGCCCTATCTATGACAGCTGCCATGCTGGGCGAGTGTACCCTCCTCCTCCTATCTATAGAGTACCTGCCTTGGTAGAAGAGGGACATAACTCAGCCCATAATAGGTAAGTAACTGACTGTCAGCTAGTCACTTAACATGTAGACTAAGGGCAGGGCCTCATTGTCTCAGATCTATGGAGAATGACCCAGTCCAGTTAAAGTATTTAATTGTTCAGAAGCTAGACCTGTGGCCTTAACAATGGTCAAAAACAGGAACAATCAACTTTCCTCTAGCACATATTAAGTTGTAGCCACTCTGCTAAGAGTTTCCTATACTTACCTCACAAAATCCTCACAGTAACCATAACAACCTCCTGCTAAGATTACTCCTGTTTTACTGACACGGTAAAGCAAGGTTCTAAGAGTTGTACAATGTCACCAGTGGGTGACAGAGTGGCATTTCAAGCCCAGGCATTGTAAAACCATTCTCTGAACCCTATGCCAGTCTGTCTTGAAGACTATGAGAGTCTAGAGCCCTCTGCTCAAACAAGACATGGATCATCCAGGAAAAAAAAAAAAAAACCAGCACCAAGAGAGGTACTGTGAGAAGGCCAAAGGAATACTACCGATGTTCTCTTCTTCTAGGCCAAGGTATTCTCAAGATAAGATGTCCATAAATGCCTCTTAGCAATTCATCAGAACCTCAGTATTCCACAGAGATACAAGAAACTTCCACAAATATAGAAATTTATATATTCCCTCTTAGAGTGCGAGTTCCTCATACACTATGGCTATGCAGAGCTTCATAAACGGAATTGCTTCACACCGGATCCGAGCGCAGACAGACTGATCAATCACCATAAAAACTGAGACTGGTGCTTCCGCAGTTATTAGTCACCAGTGGACCATAGGACAATCTCGGATTCTAACTACTCAGAACTGTAAATGATAATCCAGGAATTCCCAAGGTTTAGTGAGCATGCTTTTGGCCCAAATAAGGAAGGCAAATCATCTATAATAGGAGCTCAGAGATGAGATTTTACCAAGCTCCCAGCTGAATGCCTTGCCCACTTTCCCACCTGCTTGCCACACTCTGATATTTACACCTACCTCCATGGCTGAATTACACCCCAAGTCACTGATTTTGCCTTCCTTTCAGGCTCCAGGGCCCTTCATCAAAGGGGCTCTGGGGTCCATGAAACCACACACAGAACATTTTACACCTTTCCCCAAGGCTGGGCAGAGGGAGATCAGTTACTGTTAATTACAGATGCTTTCTGTCATAATGGGCCAGAATTTCAAAGGAGTCTCAACTGCAAAGCTCCCAAATGTCATGCACAAACCTGGTAATGGTCCATGCAAATTGAATGCCTAGTGGGCCCGTGTGCATTCCGTTCCAAGGACCGCCTTTGAAAATTTAGCCCCATAACTCCAAAGCATTTGTAGCATCATAATCTGTCATCATTAGCAACAATGCTTGACTTGGTGCTCAACATTCTTATTAACCATGCAATTATGAATGCAGACAATGTTTAATCACTTTTACAAAAATACAGCTGTGTTGTTGGGGAGTTGTCATTTACTGCTCATTAATGATTGATTTTTTTAACCATCTAGATTATCTTCACGAGAATAGCAGATTAACTATAAAGAATTCATTATTGATCATTAAAGGATATTAAAATGGAAAACCTTTACAAGATGTGTCCTGCCTTGCTACATTCAGATGACTGAAACACTCTTGCCAGTGTGAGGAGGGAAAATAAATAATTAAAGCTTTCTTCCAGACCTCTAGCAAGGAGACTGGGCTGAGGAGAGGTAGCGTGAAAAGAGAAATTAAGAAAAAACATCTCTTTTCTCTGTAATAAAGCATCGATTACATTTTACAATGGCAATAATTTACCCCAAATAATTACTTCGGTTATTGTCCAGCTTGTTTAAGGGCTGACTGAGCTGTGGGTACAAATCGATTTGGTGCAGATTGTTAATAATGGGCTATTTTGAAAATGTATAGCTGTTTCTCCATACCTCCCATCTACTGGAAGACTCTAATTCCTTTTCTGCATTTTACACTTAATTAAAGATGAGTCAGGGCATTGCTTTATGGCTAAACTTCCCTCATGCCATGGATGCAGGGAGCCAGCCTGGGCTCCATTAAATGTCTCCTGGAATGCTGTGATAAAAATGCATTTATCCACTGCCTACCTACAAAACCTGTGACGACATTACAAAGGTCAGATTGCTGGGTGGCAGGCCCTCCCTGGACTTCCGGTTCTGACGCTCCTGGAGCTCACACCTGAGGCTCTTCATTCCCTCACTTGCTCAGCAGCTTCGAGGATCCAGTCTCACTTGGGGGCGAAGATAAAATTGTAACTCCTTGTTCTTCTGTCCTGGCACACCCTTACTCCAGGTCATCTCTGAAATGTCTGCCTTAGGTCTTTCCAATAACATTTTGGATTTTTTTCTCCTAACAAATTTAATATATATTAATTTCAGAAAATACAGAAAGGGACATAGAAGCCATTTGTAGTCCCACACCCAGAAATAACCACTGCTAACATTTTATATTTGCTTCTAGTATTTCTCCTTGGAGCATTTTTTTCATGACCTTGGATGAATTACTTATCTTCTCTGCGTTCAATTTCCTTCTCGGTAGAATAGGAAAATAGCAGTGACTATTTCATAAAGTGATTATGAAGAGTATGTAAATTAATATTTGGAAAGCACATAGTGAAGCGTTCAACACAAATTAAGAGTTGTATATATTATAGATATCATAATTCTACGATTATTGAGTAGGAAATAGCACTGGATAAAGAAAGACATAGTTCATTAGTGTATTAGTCTGTCTTCTGTCGCTATAACAAAGCACCTGAGGCCAGGTATTATAAAGAAAAGAGGTTTATTGAATTCACAGTTTGGGAAGCTGAAAGACTAAAATTGGGCGGCTCCATTTGTTTGACCACTGGTAAGGGCTCCCCTGCGTTTCAACATAGTGGATAAGCAGAAAGGAAAGCAGCCATATTTATTTATTTGTTTTATTTTTTTTATTTTTGGGGGCGGTACTGGGGATTGAACCCAGAGGCATTCTACCTCCGAGCTACACCCCCAGCCCTATTTTTTCATTCTTTATTTTGAAACCGGGTCTCACTGAGTTGCAGAGGGCCTCACTAAGTAGCTGAGGCTGGCCGCAAACCCAGATCCTCTGGGTCTCAGCCTCCCAAGTACTGGGATTACAAGCATGTGCCACCTCACCAGGCTTGTGGCCATATTTAGAAGGGACCAAGTGCATGAGGTGACCTTGCTTCCTAACAACCTACTGCCTTAAAAACTAACTCACTCCGTTAGATAAACAGTAATTCTATATGAGAGCAGTGCTTCAATGACCTAACCACCTCCCATTTGGCCCCATCTCTTAAAGGTTTGCCCCCTCTTAATACTGCTACACTGGGGACTGAGGCTCCAGCACATAAACCCTTAGGGGACAAACCACATCCACACCACAGCATCCCTCCCCTGTCTCCCAAGGTCATGCCCTTCTAATAGTGCAGAATACAGTCATTCCATCTCCAATAGTCCCCAAGGCTTAACTTGATCTCACATCACTCAAAAGACCAAGTTCAAACTCTCATCTGAGACTCAATGTAATCTACTTTCAGCTGTAAGTTTGGAAAATCAAAAATAAGTTATCTACTTCCCAGATACTATGGTGAGATGAGGATGGGATAAACATTCCTATTCCAACAGAGAGAAATATGGAAGTAGAAAGGAGTAACTGGCCCAAAGAAAGACCAAAGCCCACCAGGGCGATATTAAACCTTGACGCTCCAAGTCTGGCAGCCCGTGCACATTGTGGGAGTGGGTGGGTCCCCAAGGGCTCCAGCAGCCCTGCCCCATGACCTTGCTGGTCACAGCTCACATGGCTGCTCTTCCAGGCTGGATCTGAACACTGCTGGTAGCAGTGGGTCTCAGCTGCAGTTATCCTCCCACGGCTCCATCAGGCATTGTCCCAGTGGAGACTTTCTGCGGTGGTTCCCCCTCTGTGGCAAACTTCTCCCTGGCCTCTCTGGCTTTCCTCTGAAATCTCAGTGGAAGCTACCACGACCCTGCAGAATCAGCACCACATGGAGGCTACTGCGTGCTACTTGCTCCCCTCCGCAGTGGCTGAACCTCACCTGGGCCTGAATGAACCATGGCTGGAACCCCTTTGAGCACTTCTCCAGAAAGCAGAATCCTGCGGTGGCGGATGCTGGGCAGTGAACCTCTGGAGCATGCCCCAGGGTCTCTTGAAGAAAAAAAAAAATCTGCCCTTCTATGTGCCCAGGGCTACGATGGGAGGGGGCGACCTCAAAGATTACTGGGATGCCCCTGACGCTTCTTTCTTATTGCAGTGACAATTGCACATGGCTCCCTTGTATTTAGTCACCTGCCACACTATCCTGTCCCAAACGTGATTTTTCACCCTAATTTATGTAAGTGGGCTGTAACTTTTCCAAATCTTTCCACTCTCTTACCTTTTGCTACTGAGTCTCACTACAAATCTCCCTAAAAGGGGCCAATAGGAAGCATGCAGCAGCCTGAAGGCTTTGTTGTTTAGAAATTTCCCCAGCCACAGTTCATCTCTCTCTTAAATCCAGCCTTCCAGAAATCCCGGGCAGTAAGTTTTCTTACTGCAGTATATTTTTTATGATGTTATAACAAGGATGGCCTTTACTCAAATTTCTGATAAAATCCTCATTTCTCTCTGAAACTTGTTCCCTAGTTTGCTTATCTTCTGGGCCCTCACCAGCAGCACTCCTAATGTTCTGCAGACTGCAATCCAGAACTTTTCTAACCTGCTCCTTCCTCAAAACCCTTCTAACGCTTCTTCCACATTTCCATATTCATAGTTAAAGCACAACCCCACTCCCGGTACCAATTTCCTATATTAGTTTGTTTTCTTCTACTACAGCAAAACACCCGAGGCTGAATACTTAAGAAGAAAAGTGGTGTATTTAGCTCACAGTTTTGGAAGCTAAAAGTCCAAGGTCAGGCAACCCCATCTGTGTGGCCTCTGGTGAGGGCCCCCTTGACTATAACACAACATGACGAAGAAGTGGAAAGGGAAACGGCTTCATGCTGAAGAGGCCAAGCACACAGGATGACATCACTTCATAACAACTTTCTCTCTCAAAAAATAACTCACTGCCCAAGATCAGCATGAATCCCTTCCAAGGGCAACGTCCCCATGACCTAGTTACCTCCCCCTAGGCCGCACTTCTGCAAGACTCCATGACCTCTCAGTGCTGCTACACTGAAGATCTTAAAAGACAAATCACATCAAAATCTTAGCAACTGGTAAAAATGCTTAAATGTTAAAATTCCTAGACAATGCTGATACTGTAGGTCCATGGAACAATGCTTTGAAAACCACTGCCTCATGTTATATAATTATAATAAGTAAAACCCATCGCAGGTGAGAAAAACACTAGTAATCCATGGGAATATACTTGATCCAGCGAGCTTCCCATCTGGGAAGGTTTTGGAGGGATTTGACAAGGGTGCTGTGCTGCCAGGAATGGTGTGGTGAGTGTATGTGATGACGTGCACCAGGTAAAAGAGCTGTGAGGTTCTGCTGACCCACCACTTTTCCAGATGACTTCGGTCCAAGTCATTGGTAGGTAGTAAATCTTTTTGCTCCATATCCATATTGTCTTACCCAGGATATTCCAGCATCATGCTGGGAAAGAATCACAATAAATGGGAAACCCAGAGCTGAGGAAAGCAGAGCCGCAGACTCCCTGTTTCTGGGTAAGGGTGCAGACCATCTGAGGCAACCTGGGGCTCCCCATGACTTTGCTATCACCTTGAAATGCCCAGGGCATGGATAAAAACACAGTCAACATGAATATTTATGTATTTTAGAAAGCATCACACTGTATCTATTGTTTTATATTCAGCCTTTTCTCTAAATAATGTATTATGAGCATTTTCCCATTTTATTTTAAAAATCTGTTATGCAACATTTCATCATATGAATATATCGTAAGTTTTAAGTAATCCCTTTAGTTACATATTTTTATTTCTTTGCTTTTTTCTATTATTATTAACTCTAGTCAATTTTTGCCTGTGGTTTATCTTTTATTTCCTTCATACCAAAAATTCTCTGATTTGGAAGTTGTGTACCATAAGTACAAAAGACTTAGAACTACACACCAAAGTTTGGCAATTATATCAGAAACTCTATAGATATTTCAATAAATGTTCCAATACCATTTTTCCAACAAATGAGAAACTGGAAGACTTCTTTTGTTGGAAAAGCCATCCAATTGCCTATCACATAACACTTTAAAGCATTTGTCTCAACACTTTTGAGGTACCAACAGTAATTCTTTTTTTTTTTTTTTTTTTTTTGCAGTACCAGGGATCGAACCCAGGGGCGTTCTACCTCTGCGCTACACCCCCAGCCCTATTTTTTTATACTTTATTTTGAAACCGGGTCTCACAAAGTTGCAGAGGGCCTCACTAGGGAGAGAGAGAGAGAGAGATAGCTGAGGCTGGCCGCAAACCCGGATCCTTCAGTCTCAGCCTCCCAAAGTACTGGGATTACAAATGTGTGCCACCACGCCCGGCCCCAACAGTAATTCTAAAAAGTGACTTGTCTATTTCCACAGTAAACTTTCATTGTGAAGATATTGACATATTTACCTGTAAGAGTTTTCTGGTCTCTGATCTATAAAAGGATAAATAAATATTTTGACTCAATAAATGATTCAATTCTGAAACATCCACTTATTAACATAAGTGGAAGATTAACATAAGCAGAAGTCACTCTTAATATTGATTAAATCTCATAGACATGGGAGAGAAATAACTAAAAAGTCCATCTCCTTGAGTAATATATACATTGCTGGAGTCTAGTTGGCTTTCATATTTTTACTATCAATTTAAACATGAACTATTAAGTTAGAATTAGTCCCCAGAGATGAGAACAGAACATCTGATAACAGCCATCATGTCGAGACTGTCTACAATAAACTGTCAGCTCCAACTCTTTGTTCATGATTGCTACTAGACTGCTAAATCATGGATGATTTCTGATAAAAGAATTTCCTCTTACTAAACAATGCCACAAAGGGGCCATCACTTTCGATCAGTGATTCTCAGGAGCTTTTTAAAAGGGAAGCTTGCTAGAATTACCTGGAGAGCTATTAAAAACCATCGATGACAAGGTCTCATTCACCCCAGGATGACCAGAGCCACCGGGGGGGGGGGGGGCAGGCATCAGTACTTTGCACAAGGTGCTCCAATGATTCCAATGCGCCGCCACAGTTGAGGAGCACTGTTTAGAAGACGCAGCTAACCAACATAGCTTTAGGCACCCCGTGACTTCAAGGGAACAGCGACCTCAGAAAGTCCTCCAGGCATCATTTTGCTGTGTAGAGACAGAATCAGTTCTTTCAGGCATTGATTAGCTCTGTCAGTACTAGAAGTAATATACCTCCCCAGAGGCCATAAATAAGTCCTGTCAAGTTGCAAACTTGTGGAATAATCTGATAAAAAGTGACAAAATGCCAAACAGGGATAATTGGTGGGCAACCCTGGTACTAACATATCAATGGAATGAATTGGAAATATGGTGTCAGTTATTTTGGATTTTCAACATCTTTTTATAGTAACTACTAAATTGGAATGGAAATGCTTGCGCTCAAATTCATAGTCCCCTTAAGAGGCAAGAAAATCTCTTCTTAGCTCCTGTGGACTCATTATCTCTAAGGTAGAAAATGTGATATGAGTTGTCCCTTGTCCTGAAGAAAGGTCTCTGAAGCCTACCAGGTCATCCCACTGAGAGTCAAGTCAACTCGCAGTCATAACCTGCTCAAAGTCCATAATTGAGTAATGAAGGTGCAGAATTTTGATCTTGGGATGAATGACATAATTATTTAATTAACTTTATTATATACAGGTAGAATTTTACTATATGCATAATATTACAAATTTACATATGTGTGTATATGTATCTAACATGTCTTCTAACATATGAATATGTCTTCTAATAGGCTATATACTTTGGAAATTATATACGGTAGAAACCATATTTTGGACATAAATAGTTACACATTTTTCATCACCCATGCTAAATAACTATTGGGCAAATATTTTAAAACTTTTAGTTTAAGCCGGGCATGATGGCGCACGCTTGTAGTCCCAGTACTTGGGAGGCTGAGACAGGAGGATCCAGGTTTGCCACCAGCCCCAGCTACTTAGTGAGGCCCTCTGCAACTTAGTGAGACCCTGTTTCAAAATAAAGAATAAAAAATGGGGCTGGGGGTGTAGTTCGGAAGTAGAATGCCCCTGGATTCAATGCCAAAAAAAACTTTTAATTTGAAGGAACATCACACAACTAGCTTGCCTAGAATGTCCACGAGTCAGTCTACCCCATGTCATTGTCAAACAGTGGCATATGAATGAATACTGATTTATGTACTCAGAACAAAGTTGTCCAGTTTATTAGCCTTCAAAACTTATCTTTAACTATCATTTGTCTTGAATGTCAACCTTATGTGGCAGAGGAAACTGACCCTGACAGATTCGTGTCCCCCCTTTCAAAATAGTTATTAAGTTATTTCAAAATAACAAAACAGTTATTAAGAAACAGCTACCTGGTCAAAATGACATTCCTGAATCTAGGGGGACCACATGACTTCCTCCGGTCAACTGGGCATGTGTGAGACAGCTGTGGCCCATTGTGGCTGAGGAGTCATGTACCCTCCCCACCTACTCTTTCCGCAGTGTATCCACCTGTGAGATTCCTTTTCTGGGAGAGGATTGCACCTTAGAACCAAGAAGAAAACCAGGAGGTTTTATAGCAATGCTACTATTTCATTATCAAGGAAAGCCAGCAATGGGGTGGCACTCTGATGGCCCTCGGGGCTCTGAAAGCCACTAGAAAGCTCTCTAACTACAAATAACAATGCAAGGCAAGCAGTCACGGAAAAAATCCACTGTGCCGAGTTTCATTCTCATTCAGGGTCGTTTGACTAAATAGATACCTGACTCTCAGCAAGTACTTGGCCCTTTTGGTCTCTCTCTTCTCACTTGTAAATAAGAATAAATAAGAATAGGTCATTCAAGATTGGTATATATTGTATACATGAATTGACATATCATATTGTACCCCATAAATATATCCAATTATTATGAGTTAGCTAAAAAGAAAAGAAAAATAGGTACTTAATTTGATCCCTTGAAGTTCAGAACCAAACGTCTGAGACAGTCTATCACTTCCCTAGAAAGGAGCATTGTGAGATATGGGTACCTGGTAGATCTAAAAATCCAAGAATTGTACCACAAATCTAATGACCAGTCTTCCTAGATAGCTATACTGGCCACAGTCCTTGAGATGTACCTTGGGAAATGATATAATGTTATAAATGCAGAGACCAGGGCATATGATTCAAGCAACACAACTGATATTTGGCAAACAGATTTTTCAGAAATACAGTTGTTGTAAGGTGAACTGTAGCCCTTTGGAGGACATTTTTCTTTAAAAATGTTTTCAATTACACTTATTCAGGAGTTGATCAATGAGGAAACTTCAGTCAGGAATACTTCAGACCATAAGTTACATACTTTGGAAACTTGATTAACATTTGAGACATTAATATTGGAACAAAACCAATGATTAAGTGGCAAAAAGTATGGTGTATCAGATTTGCTCTTGCAGATTTCTAAGGTAATCCAAAGTCACTTTCAAACATAAACAATCAGTGGATAAAAAATAGAAGTCATTTTCTCCAATAACACTGGATTCACACCTTTCATGGGACTGAGCTGGGCAATGTCATGAATAACTAAGAGCAATAATGGTGCATCCATCAATAGTAACTCCTAGGGTTTTAAGGCCTTAGAAAACATTTTTTATACTTTTACTGGTGCATTCTAGTCTCAGATCAAAATATAGTTAATAGTGATAGTGACATACATGCACACAGCACACGGTGGGTTTCGTTTTCAAAACAAATTCACACACACAGACACATGCACACTCACAGAGCTTTGAAATGAATATTATTTAAGCCATGTCTGCAAAGCCTTCAACAATAAAATTCATAATGGAACTAATGATAGACCTTTAATGATGCAAGCATTAACAATATTGTAAATCACTTCCAAATAACAATATTGATAAGATGAGTCTTTCAAAATCGCCCAGGATACCTCTTTAGCTAATTAAAACAAGAGAGTAGATGTGGCTCTTTTATCACTCACAATATTGTAGCTCTGATCATCCCACAGTGAATGATTTTACTTCCGTAATAACCCTGATCCGACATTCAGTTAGCAATTACCACATCAGACTTTATCTACTGGTAACAACTGGTTCATAAGATATTGCCCTGCGTGCATTAATTTCATCATGCTAATAAAGCTCCCTGTTATAAAATGCAAAAACATATTAACCTGTCTGATGCAATATAAGAAAGATATATATCTTTCCTGCAAAAGAATGATACACCAGCATTTCATTTCTATTTCGAAACTTAAGTGGTAAAGTATATTAGAGGAGCAGAAAGTAACAAGCTATAATCTGTAGTGAACACAATAACATAACTAAGCACCAACATATTTTCCCATGAGTAATTGCAGCTATTGTAATTTTTACACATTCTATTACCTTGGTATTTGCATAACAATGTGAAACTGCTCATTTCTAAACAGTAAGCACTGTAATAGAAGAAGCATATGCATCTTGTCTTTTCCATGGAATTCAGGAAGGCCACTGTTGACTCCAGTTAACTCCCTTGGAAGACCTGGCACGTGTGGACTGATGGTAACATTTAATAAAGATGTAGATGTGACTAACGATGACAGACCAGTATCCCCACAGCACAATCTCTGGCGTGGAGTGAGCAATTTATAAAGATTGAATGAAAGAAGAGGAGCTCTACTGTCTTGCTCAGAAGTAACAGGCATTCTGTTCATGGGGAGGGCCTGTCCCAGAGTCCCTTTTTCCTCCTCTTCCCCTGCTAAGTTTGTCATTCCTATGCCATTCCTGTTTCTTTTCCTTTTTTGTTTTTTTTATTTGTCCTGGGGATTGAACTCAGGAGCTTTCTACCTTTGAGCTACACCCCCAGCCCTTTTTATTTTTTATTTTGAAACAAGGCTTCACTAAGTTGCTAAGACTAGCCTCAAATCCATGATCCTCCTGTCTCAGCCTCTCATGTACTGGGATCACAGGCGTGCTCCACCCTGCACAGCTCCCTTCCCCATTTCTAAGTGAGTAATGCAAGGCAAGGGTGCCTCATTTTCCCCTTGACAAGTACCCTCATCCACCTTCACTAACCTCCCGTCCTAACATGTAAGGTGGTATATTACCACCACCTGAACTCTGCTCCACATTGCCTTGCTTTCCGTCTTCCCTCTCCCACCTCAGGCTCCCTGGCTGGCTCCTTCTAAAGACTTATAAACGTGAAGATGTAACAATGGTTAAAATCTCAGTGGAAAAATGAATCGTGTGATTAAAACTAACATATGTGACTTTTTCCCTCCTGTCTCCAAGGACTCATCCACAACTGTCAACTCTTTATTAAGGCAATGCCTTCGCATTCTACTGGAGACAGCTTCACTGCAGGTACTGCGGACCTTCAAAGCCCAGTCAGCCTACGGGATGAGAAAAAAGTGACTGTGGCTCAATTAAACCAAAGCAAAATAACATATTGCTGCCTTCCATGGTTAAAATAGGGCGATCGCATAACCACTCTCGGGTGCAGTGGAATGCGTCTGTGTGCAAAAGGCCTGGGCCCTGCCCAGGGACACTGGTCACAGAGAGCTCGCGCTGCGCAAGCTGGAGCCCATTCCTGCTCAGCACTTGGAGGTCCGTTCACACCATCCAGGCTGGTGTGCTCAGCCCTCCCTCCCGAGCTGTGGCATCTACACACAGCATATGACACTGACTGGAGGTCTAGCAAAATCATGGGAATGTGGAGGATTTATGGAGTAAAAACATGCACAAAGACAGCAGCACCGAGTTCTCTCAGGAAACGTGTGCTGCAACTGCACTGTGGAGGCCAAGGGGGGCCCCCAGAGCCTGGCAGGAACTCTAGTGGGGACCCAGCGTGGATGTGCACAGATCAGAGCTATAAATCTAGTAACAAACACTCCTTTGTGGCCTTAGAGGATTGTAAAGATGCAGGCACTTTTAAGACCGCAATGTCAGGAAAGGAGGAAGCCGTTTGGAAAGCTCACACTCCTATAGAACTCCTTCTAGGCTTCCAGAGTGTTCACAGGAAAGACCAGAGCCGGCCTTCCGCATCGGTCCCAAGAGGCAGCTGTCTCAAGGGGACCCTTCTGCAGAGACCTGTGCCTTTGAAGGTGAGCACACTAATTTGATGAGAGTTACTTGTCCAGTCCAAACTGCTAGCCAAGGATATCTCTTTAAAATGCACAATGAAACCTTTTTTAAAACTTCTATCCATCATATTTCACTAAGTTTTATATTCTCCATCAATTATGGAGTCACACTAAGAAAGTGACAAGTAGGCTAAAAAGAGGAGGTGGAGGTGGAGGTGGCGGAGCCCATTGCACAACTCTCCAATGGTATGTTGCAATTAGGACCCAAAACTATGTCCTCGACCCCACACACCCTTAGCCGGTGCTCTGGGCTTTCATAGCACTTGCATTCTGATGTCGAGTTCCAGAGTTGATAGCCTCCAAGGTTTTACGATCCTTCCCAGGAAAGCTTTCTTCGCCTTTTAATATGCATTATGCTTCCTTTTCTCAGACTGGTGGTTCTTATGAAAGCCAAGCACATATAGTTTGAATGGGAACTTTTCAATAGATTTGGATAAGACGTTTGTTTCTGTTTTTTTGGTGTGTGTGTGTGTTTGTGTGTGTGTGTGTGTGTGTGTTTGTGGGTGTGTATCATCAATAGTTTCTAACAGGTTTACCTGTTCATTCTACTTTGTTTAAAGAAAGAAGAGAAAGGAAGATTAAAAAAATATACTCAAGTTGTAATTTTCATTTCACATAGAGTCCTCTGTTGCTTGCCTTGTGATTTTTGAATAGAATATTTGTCTCAAATTATATCCCATTAACAGTTCATTTGCCTAAACTTAATCCTACAGTGACACCACAGAGAGGAGTAAATAGAAAGAAAAAAAACACCCTCTTGGGCCAATTATTCTGTAACTAAAATGGCATTGTTTTATTTCCCAATATTTCTCTTCTCAAGCCCATTTCTCCAGTTCACCATCTAACTAGTCACCATCCTTAGAGAGGAATTTCGACAACCCAAGAAAGCCAACGCTGCCGCCCTGCCCCCACTGCTCAGGAGATGTTCGCCGGCGAACGCGTGCCCATGACCAGCTAGGAGGGACGACCACAGTGCACGCTTTCTCTCTGCCTTTCCCAGAACAGAGGCGGAGCTCATTTTGCAATCGTATTCTGTCCTCTGCATTTGGTCACCCCAAAACTTGCAGGCTCAATGGTTACTATCCACATACTAGAACCTGCCTGTTTCCAAATAAATAACCCTACCTTTAAAATGCTCAGATTAAAGAAACTCTAAGATATATCATGTATCCTGCATAAAGAATCTCTGGAGGTAATTATAGTAGCCAAATGCTCTATCAGGTAAGAATTATTTTCATTGCCTTACTCTGTTCTCTGAGCCAACTAAAGATCTCAGAACTATGTGCCCCTCAAAGATCATCCAGTTCCGTAAAATACAAATACATATACTAGTATCGGCCATGGTGGTGCATGCCTATAATCCCAGTATTTGGGAAGCTGAGACAGGAGAATTGCAGGTTCAAGGCCAGCACATGGTAACTTAGTGTTTCAAAATAAAAAGGGCTGGGGGTATAGCTTAGTGGTAGAACGCCCCCGAGTTCAATGCCCAGTACTACACACACACACACACACACACACACTAACATTTCTTTCCTGTCTCTTTTATGTAAAGCACTTGGCATTATGTGTTTTCTATGATATGCTATTATTAATAATAATAGGAGGAGGGGGAGAAGCAATAATAATAATGGTAAATACTTCTCAATTTCTTACAATGTTCTTACCAGGCACTGTATTAAGAATTTTTCAAAATGTACAGTCTCATTTAATCCTTAAAACACCTTTACAATACCATTTTACAAAGAAGCAAATGAGACATTTGTCTATGTCACAGGAGTAGTCAGGGATTCAAACACACACCTTTCTGGTTCCAGCATTCAAGTTCTTATTGCTATGCACTAGAGCACGTAAACAGGACTGCTAGTCCTCACCTTGACTAAAAAAACATACACAGCATAAACATGTATGAGTACAATATACATATTTAGACTGTACAAATATTTTTCAACCTCAAAATTTTTTCATTACTCCAGTACAATCAATATGTACATAATTTGTGAATTAAAACATAATAAAGCACATCACTATTGCTAAGTTACAGAATACTCAAAACTTACATCAACTCAATCTCTATTCTCTTATCAAGACAGAAGCTGCTTATGCATTCCGGTTCTGGCAATTAAGAGCAAGTGTGTTCTGTAAAGTGAAGGTTATTTTGACTTTGATAAGTATATTGCTCACTGTCTGATCATAAAGGGCCAGAGCTGGAGATGAATAACAGAATACTCTGTCCTTCACTTCAGGCATGATGACTGGACCTCCCTGGTTGTAAATTTCCCAATATTTGATGGCCCCAGTGTCAGCAGCAAAATGATGCATAATAAACACAACAATACATTATGTGCCACTTCCTGATTTGGTGCCAAGTCAGAGAAGGAAACAGTCTACTTTTGAATGGGTTTTCTGGAATAATATGCAGGCAGTGTATTGTGGCAGGATCTGAAGAGGAAAATTGAATCATGTTTTTCATCCCATTTGAAATGGACAATCTGGAGTGGCATGGACCCCTGTACCCCCAGCGCTGGGTTGATATCACGAAGAACAGAATACGCAGGCTTTCATCTGGCCAGGAAAAAGGAAACAGAGCTTATTTTGAACAGGAAGAGGAAAAAAGATATTTGATGAAAGCCAAAGAAACAAGCTGCCCAGATCTTTTGACAAAGAAGAGACAAAGGGAATGGGTTTGTGGAATAATGTGCAAACCTAAAAATAATGCTTCAGTAAATTTTAATTGTTCCATTTTATCCAGAACACTGTTTACAAAAATCCAAAACCTTGCTTTGGAATGAATAGAGAAACACTATTTTCAGGCCCATACCTATGAAATGATATTTCTTAGGGACCAAAGAAAATGTAAGCAATGAAACGGGAATGGCATGGAGTGGGGGATGCTCACGTGGCTTCACCTGTGACCACTGCGTCCCTGCCCGCCTCCCAAGCACAGCCTCCCAGTGCTGGCAGGGGCTGCTCACGACGCTGGGGCCTACCCAATATTTCATAGACCACAGCCTTAAAACTGTTTAGTGACTGACCCAAGGTCATGCTTGGAACTGTATTCCTTTATTGCCTGAATAACAAATGACAAATGGACAAAACCAAAAAATTAACCCCACCCAAAGAATGGGGGTGTCAGGGATATAGCTCAGTGGCAGAGCCCTGCCTATCATACACAATGCCCTGGGTTAGATTCTCAGCACTGCAAGACAGATTAGATAGATAGATGATAGAGATTAGATAGATAGATAGATAGATAGACAGACAGACAGATAGATAGATGATAGATAGATAGATGATAGATGATAGATTAGATAGATAGATAGATGATGGATAGATAGATAGATGACAGATGATAGATTGATAGATGATATAGATAGATGATGATGATGATGATAGATAGATATAGATAGATAGATAGATAGATAATGATGATGATAGATAGATAGATGATAGATAGGTAACAGATAGATAGAACCCAAAGACTTTCTACAAGGAAAAGGGTGGCAAGAGCCAGGCGTGGTGGCGCACGCTTGTAATCCCAGTACTTGGGAGGCTGAGACCAGAGGATCCTGGTTTGCGACCAACCTCAGTAGTGAGACCCTGTTTCAAAATAAAGAATAAAAAATAGGGCTGGGGGTGTAGCCCGGAGGTAGAATGGCCCTGGGTTCCATCCCCAGCACCACAAAAAAAAAAAAAGAAAGAAAAAAGAAAAGGGTGGCAAGAACTGGTTTTTTTTTTTTTTTATCAGTTATTCTACCAGATATATTTGCTTTATTCGGTATGAGATTAGGGTTTCTCGCTCAGTTGTTCTTTCCAGAAAGGATAGTAGGAAAGTTCAGGAGTTCTTTCCAAGGATAAAGCCAACGTTAAACATTGTGTACCTCTTTCATTTCAATTTTATATCAAATATCTAAATGCAAACACTTGCACATCAGTCAGCTAAATTCTTGCTGGCAAACCCAGATGCACAGGACTTGCAATAGGGAAATGGGGCTATTTCCTATTTTTCTCTGTATTCCACCATCTCATCCCAGAAGTTCAAAAATGACCCTAGCTTTTCTAGAAAAAAATCAGAAATGAAAACTCCCTGAGTTGTTGGTCTTCTCATGTTCCCAGAACTTGGGCCACATCTGAAAGTTTCAGAGGACATCCGTCCACATACAACTCACAGGACAGCGGCTCAAGGCCACTCTCTGCTGGAAGGTCCCTCGGAAGATGGATGGGCTCCAAGCAGGCCAGAGGCTGCACATGTTCCCTTTAATCTTAGATCCTCACGCAGGAAACATTAAAACGGGCATTCAAAATGGTAAAAAGACTTCTTCTGGCCCGAACTTCCTCTTACCCCTGCCCTCACCATCATAACTTCCAGAAAACAATCAGAGTTCAGGAACGCACTTTTTCCCCAAAGGCCACGCTTGCTATGACCTGGTATTAAGGAACTTTCCATGGTTATGGATTATTGCAGGCCAATCCCAACCATTACCTTTGCAAGTGTTATATTCATTCGTGTTTTCCAACATTGAGGTCTGGTGTTACGGTCAACATTAAAACTGTTCTCTGGCCCCGATCTTCCATCTTATCTCCTCTAGAATTCCACCGGCAACAGGGACTCTCACTTAGGAGTACAGCTCCTGAGACAAATCAATTCTTCCTCTCCCTCTCTCCCCATCCTTTCTGGCCTTCATTCCATGCACATAATAAAGTACAGAAAGAGGCCGGGCGTGGTGGCGCACACTTGTAATCCCAGTACTTTGGGAGGCGGAGACTGGAGGATCCGGGTTCACGGACAGCCTCAGCGCTCCCTCTCTCTCTCTCTCTCTCTCTCTACTTAGTGAGGCCCTCCGCAACTTCGTGAGACCCGGTTTCAAAATAGGGCCGGGGGTGTAGCGCGGAGGTAGAACGCCCCTAGGTTCAATCCCCGGTACCGCAAATAAATAAATAAATAAAGTACAGAAAGAATAAGAAGGGAACAGTGGTATTCACTGTTAAGAGCACACATGTGGATGCAGGGGCCGGTATCTCTTCCTGGTTTCCCTCAGTGCTGGTGGGCAGGTGTGGCACGTCATGTGTGTGCAAGCCTCAGATCTTTGTTGGCAGCAGCAGCTGGAATACCTCTCTCTCTCCAAATAGCTTCTAGAGTTTCTCAGCAGCAACAACAGGAACACCCTCAAGCAGTGGGCCAGAGCTATCACCCTGATTCTCATACACATGAGAATCAAAAAACAAAAGGAAAATGGTAAAAACAAAAAGGAAAATGCCATCTCACTGCTGACGTGGTTTAAATCACCCCATGTGCACATGAGCGCCGCAATCATTTGGATCTTGAATGTCTCCCAAGGGTCCATGTGTTGGTCCCCAGCCCGTGGCAGTATTGGGAAGTGGAATCTTTAGGGAGTGGGGCCCAGGGGAAGAAAAGTAATTAGGGGTATGCCTTTGAAGAGGACACCGGGATGGTTATCTCTTTCTTTCTCTCTCTCCTTCCTGGCAGCCTTAGGATGAGCACACCTCCTCTACCACACGTTCCTGCCATGATGCACTGTGCCACACAGGCCCAAACGATAAGGCCAAGGGGCCACAGCCTGAAACTGTGAGCCAAAATAAACCTTTCCTCCATATATATATGTATATATAATATAATGTAATGTATAATAATAATATACATATAATATAATATGTATATGTAATATATATATAATGTTGGTACTGGGGATTGAACCCAGGGGCATTCTACCTCTGAGCTAGACCCGCAGCCTTTTTTTAATTTTTTATTCCGAAAGAGGGTCTCACTAAGTTGTTGAGGGCCTTGCTACTGAGACTGGCTTTGAACTTGTGATCCTCCAATCTCTAGCCTCCCAAGTACTAGTATTACAGGCATGTACCACTGTGCCCGGCTTCTTTCCTCCTTATAAGTTGCTTATCTCAGGTATTTGTTAGAGTGAGAGAAAGCTGACTAACCCAGGGGCCAATTACATATGCGGTGCTGTAGTATTGGCCAGACACCACAGACACCAAAGCATGCACAGGGCCCATCGGCAGGGCCCGGCCTACCCTATGGACCTTACAATCTAGAGAGAAGGGTTTAGACAAATGTACATATAACTAGATACAAATTCATAAGCCAACATCCAAATTAATGTAAAAAGGGCAACCATAAAATGGAATGTTTTTTCTTTTGGAAATATTCTAAATAAATGTCATCACTGTAGTGAGGTCAATACATTCCAATTCATATTTCTGTTGTTCAAAAGTTGCGAAAACCCTTCTTTGCAACTGCCTTCCAAGCATCTGCACAAGAGGGGGAAGTAGGAGTGGGGAAAGGAGGAATACTTTGACCCTAAGTTTTTTTTTGTTTTGTTTTTGTTTTTTTTTTTTTTTGCGGTACCGGGGATTGAACGCAGGGGTGTTCTACCTCCGCGCTACGCCCCCGGCCCTATTTTTTTATACTTTATTTTTGAAACCGAGTCTCACGAAGTTGCGGAAGGCCTCACTAGGTAGAGAGAGAGAGAGAGAGAGAGAGAGAGAGAGAGATCGCGTGTACATGTGCGCTGAGGTTGGCCGCGAACCCGGATCCTCTGGTCTCCACCTCCCAAAGTACTGGGATTACAAGTGTGCGCCACCACGCCCGGCGACCCTACGTTTTTTAGATTTGCAACAAAAAAATTTTTAAAAAAGAGGCTGTATCTAAGTTGGCTCTATTATTTTAAAATTTTCTGTAGACAATGTACTTCTTATTGCCTGAATCCTAGGAAAATTACCTCCATGTCCCCCCACTCCCACCAAGTTTTTGCATGCCATTGCTTTTGAAGGGCGCATTCTTTCCAACGGGCTCGCGGGTGCTCCGTCTCTTTGCAGCAGATGCAGTCGGAGCCTGGTCTCATGAATAAGGTGGAGGATCGAGCCTGGCCGCACTGCCACAGGGCACAGAGCAAGCATGGCTTTACACTGAGGCTGTCAGTGTCATATACTGCCCGGAAAGCAATTCCACTAGAAGAATGTCTGGGATGTTTGGGGCTAGAGCAGTGTTGTTGGAATGTGTGCACAATTTTCTATATTAGTCTAGACAAACACAAACAACTTCAACATCTCCGTGGTGCAACTCAACAAAGTTGATTCCTTACCCATGCCACATTTTAACATGGATTAACGGGAGGATCCTGCTCCTTCTAATAGCTCATGGACCTAGGCTGACATAAGCCCCATGTCAACATTTGCTTCCATGATAGAGTGGCCGTGCGAGTGAAATCGCTTCAAGCTTCCTCCTGGAAGAGATGTAAGTCACGGCTGCTCACGTTTTATCAGCTAAAGCAAGTCACAGAGCATGCCTAGCTTCCGAGGGATGGAGAAGGATCACCCTGCCATGTTCCTGGAAGGAGAAGGGCAGAACACTGGTGAAGAGCCTATGGCCTCCACACCTCTCTTGGGTGATAATTCTTTAAAGAGGACAAGAATCACTTGAACTTGATCCATTTTGAAGTTGATTGTTTAAAACCCCATCTTCATTATTATGTGGTCGCCCATGTTTTGCATCTCATGATATTGCAGAGCTATAGCACAGGCGGGGACGTGGTTCTCTTGCTAGTGTTGCCTGTGAGATGCTGGCAGGTTTGTGAGAGGCACCTGTGTGACTAGCAGGGGATGTGGCATGGCAAAAAGAGAGGGGGAGGAAGCTGGCATTCCAGGTAGGCGTGCATGTGTTGAGCACTGCACCCCACACTGCATTCGTGGTGTCTCATTTACTTATCCCAACAGTACCACAAGCTAAGTGCCAGTACCCTCATTTGACAAATGAGAGGAATGGAGACCACGCGTAAAATAACACTGCGCCAACCAACGTCATGGGGATACATGTCCTAGTCAATGTTCAATCTCAGATCTGCCTACTTCCGTACCCCACAGAGTGAGCCAGGTAAGGAAGATCCACCCATACAGATAACCTGACTACTTTACCTGTGCCCTTCTCATCAGACAGTTGACTTCTTAAATGAGAATGTGGGATGCTAGTTGAGGAAGGAACCTAGCCTCATTCATCCCGGTATCTGATAAGGACTTGAAAGTACTCCTGTACACACTAGGTGCTCAGGAAAACACGGGTTGTTAAATGCACACTCAAAGTCAAAGCTATATCCTCTTTCCTTTCTCCTACGCACCATCTGAAAGGAGATTGGCAGCAAGAAATGTCTCCTTAGCGATTCTCAGGAAAGACAAAACTGTCAACTTTTTCTCTCATCAAGAGTGTTCTCTAAGTGAGAAAAATAGCAGCTTCCAGGACGCAGACCCGAATGTGAAGATAATGGTCAGCAAGACTGCGAGCTGCCCGTTCCCACTCCCAATAAGCTCTTGACAGGAACACACCTGCCACGGGAATGGGAGGAACCTCATCCTGCTAGGAGACAGCACACAGCCGAGCGGTTCCATGCCCCACCGAATCCCAGAGACAAATGCACAAGTTTCCCTAAATGTATCACTCTACTGGGGATTCTTCCTCTTCTTCTTTCAGTTTTAGCCAGTATCTGTTATTTGATGTGCCACAAATAATTCATGTCTCCTTTCCTCTCCTCTTCCTTCTACTCCTATCTCTCTCTCTCTCTCTCTCCCCCCCCCCACACACACACTGAAATGCTCACACAAACTGAAACACACACAACCTTTCTATCTGTGTGTGTGTGTGTGTGTGTGTGTGTGTGTGTGTATGTGTGTGTGTGTGTGTGGTACTGGGGATTAAACCCAGGGGCATTCTATCTCTGAGTTACACCCCAGCCCTATTTTTTTTTTATTTGGAAACAAGGTCTCGCTAAGTTGCTGCGAGTCTCGCTAAGTTGCTGAGGCTGGTCTTGTACCTGCTATTTGCCTATCTCAACCTCCCAAATACTGAGATTACAGGCATGCACCCCCAGGCCTGGCTCCACCTTTCTATCTTAAAAAGGTTGCATTCATTTTGAATCTTCTTTAAACTCACAGAACACTGGCGGTCACAACGTGGTATTGTTTCTTCACAATGGTCCTAAATAATTTCTCTCCTGGGATGAGGAATCGCTGTTGTCACTGTTCCTTCCCAGAATCCTTTCTAAGCCTTCTCTCTTTAAAGCACATGAGCTATGCTTTTAATTGGGCATTTCATTAGGAAAGAATGAGGCATAAAGGAAAATAAAATGGTCTGCAGTCCCTTGTTTGAGGCGATCATTCTACTCATCAACATGTGAACCCTGCCGAAGTACAGTTTCAATTTCCCTTCTCAGCCATGGGTAAAGCGATGTTGACAACACATATTTCTCTCTGTCAAAACATTTCACTTACTCGGCAATCTGTAGACAGTTTGAGAGTCAGAACACCAATGAGCAGTGCTGCAGCATTCTTCCCATTATTTTAAAATCAAAATGGCACGTGCCTCATGAGAGGGGCACGATACGGGCCAAGATCCAAATTGAAAAGAAAAATGCTAACAGAGCCAGTGAGCAAAGAGGGCACCGTAAATAACCGGCCTCGTTACTGCGCAACACAGCAAGATGGGCTGGTCCGCGTCCCATTTCACGGTGAGGGCTTGGTCCCATTGCCCTCAGACTCCAGTCCCCTGGCAGGTCACATGGACTTGTGTGAGCTCTGTGCTCAGTTGAAGTATCGAGCTTTCACCCACATTTGAGAAGCAGATTCCCTGCCATTTCACCTAATGAAATGATTATTTGGGGCTGGAGGAGGGGGGTTAATGAAGAACATGGTCACTGGTTGAAGGACTGTATCCGAGTAGCAGTGAGAGATGGGCCTGGTGCATTGCGCCTCACGTGGGACCGTGAAAAAACAGGGGCTGAGTCTAGGTACACACTGGCAACAGTCCTAGGGCCCCACAGAGAGATACTGCCTGTGCTGCAATCTTTTCAAAATGGCTCCTTTTCAGTGAGAAATACTTAAAAGAAATAATGCTGAAGGAAAGGGAAATGTGCTGTCCCGATAAAGGCCTCAGGCTGCAAGACAGATGCTGCGGGACAGCAAGGCCACGGCATGGGCAAAAAAACAGTGAAGCGGAACTGAAACACTTCGTTGAGGCCAGGGAACATTCACCAGCCCGAGGTTCAGATCCATGAGCATTACTGCTAAAGCTCATGGGAGAAATACACCCCAAATGGTAAATATGGCCAATAAAGTGCCCTCCAAGCAATCACAGGCTCACCAATGGGCAGCCGCACAGCTTCCCAGGCTCCCGGGGGAAAAGGCAGTTTACCAATTACTGCTGATTGGCTGAGTTAATAAAACTGCACAGGTTCCTACCATTCACCTCCAGCCTATCTTTCAATATATTTTGCTGGGTTCTGCTAAACTTATTTTCTTCCATTTATCAAAGGTCAACCAGGCTGCATGTTGACTTGACAGTAGTCAGGACTTGCGCTGGAATCCCTGATGATATTAGTCTGACTGGGTTTCAGTGTGCAGTTTATCTTTTTTATAGAATTTGTTGGTTTGTCAAGTTGGTACCAGCTGTTATCACTTTAATAGAGATCACTGTATAATTTCAAAATATATTTTTTCTCTCTAAAATTATCCTGATGCTCCAAACTGCCTGGAGTTAGTTCTGAGATGTGCCTCTTGCCTCTGTCTCTTTATCTGGATGGGTTAATTAACTTCTCCCATCATGCCATTCAGCTGTGCTAGGGCCCAGACATCATACTTTACATAGCAGTTTCCTTCATCTTTCTCCTCCAGGCACAAACAGGTATGGCCCCGGAGATACCTTTGTGTTTTTCTTTTTCATTCTCTCATGAAGAGGAACAATTGGGTAGCGAATAATTGTTGGGGAGCCACTCAAATTCCATTCCTGTGGCTTGAGGTAACTCCAGCATTTACTGGCAAAGACAAAGTTAGTCAAGGAAGAGCAGTAAAAAGAGAGAAGATAGCAATTCTATGAAAAGTAATCAATATTTCATAGAACAAAGTATCAGAAACCTCTTTCCTCACCCTAAAAAGCATTTTAAATTTTAATTCCTAATATGCAAGTAATCCTGGTGGGCATCTCACCCTTAATATGGTCTAAGAAGTCCAATCACAGCCATTTTATCCTGGGATGGTGCCAAGGTCTTAGAACTTGGCCACAACCTTTACCTCCTTGCTTCCCAGAGCTGGAGACCCAAGTTTTAGGAGGAGACTAAGTCAATCAGACAATAAAAGGAGCTAAATCCTCCAAGGAGAAACCTGTTCACACCGCAGTGGTGTGCCCTCGGCCTCCAAGAAAGGGAGATGTGGCTGTCACAGAGAAGTCAACAAGGAGAGTGTCCCACAGTGGGACCCCCACCATCAGGCTGGGGCTCCAGGAACTTAGGTTACTTGTGTTTCTGTGTGTCCTAGATCCTTGTCTAGAACTGAGCAAACTGCCTCTAGAATAAGCGTCCTATTACCCTCTGGTTTACCGCGATTCTACTTCAAGTGTCCAAATAAAGCCAGGCGAGAAAAGTTGCTAGTGACAAAAACAACAGATGGAGAAAGAATACATAGGTCCAGACCTCTGAAAACGTGGTTTGTTTATGTTAAGATTCAAATTTCTTGAATATCAAATTAGGGCCTCTGCCAATGCGTATGAACTTACTAAAATTGGTCAATTTTTGTTACAGAGGAAAAAAATTGCAGATATATAAAGAAGCTTGGTATAAACTATCTGGGGCTCCCAACTAGCAGGCAACTGGTTGGCAATTATTGAGTATTTCAAAGTAGCCCGGGCATGACTTGCTCTCCCCATTTCAATTTATCTGATAACAATGACAATTGCATTTCCTTTCCTCTTAGAGTATCTTACAGTCGGCTCCCAGTCAGTGCGCCACAGCTGGCCTTTCTTGACCATACTGACTCACTGAGTTGATGCTGTTTGTTTACCTTGATCATGGGGAGGAGCCCTGCAGCTTTGAACAATATCCCCAGTGCCTGGAGGCCCCTCTGCCAGTGCATATTTAAGGACCAAGAAATCAACAGATGACTCTCAAAGCAAACACTTCGCAAATGAATGTAACAGGTCAGATTTAGGCCGGCTTTCACTCCCTGCCCTGACAGTCATCTACGGACTGTCCTACTAACTGGAAGGGATCTAGGTCAAGCTCTATACACATCAAAGACATACTTTACAAGGTAGTCACTGTCAAATCTAATAATATTTTCCTCTCAAAATGTTTGAATTTGACATGCCAAGAGGGGCATAAAGAGTCCATGAAGAACAGACAGAAACAGTAAGAGAGTGGGCGCCACCAGGGAGCAGAAGCCACGGGGTAGAGAATCATTAGGGGACAGTGATGACAGTCTGTGGGCTCAGAGAAGCAAAGACCTCAAGGCAAGAAACGTGAGCACAGGACAGTGGACTCATGCTTCTGCTGCACCCTAGACACTGTTCCATTTCTCTTTCAGGCCTTATTGGGTACTACTGAGAAGGCTTCTCCTTCTCCCTATTCCTATATACTAACTAACTACGGGACTCCCTGCAGTGCAGTAGCAACATGACCATTACCCATAGTGTTTGGGAACTCCTGGTAGATGACTTCAAAACCTGAATTGGAAGCCGGGCGTGGTAGCACACACCTGTAATCCCAGTACTTGGGATGCTGAGACAGGAGGATCCTGGGTTCGAAGCCAGCCTCGGCAACTTAGTGAGACCCTGTTTTCAAAAAGAAAAAAAAACCTGATTGGAATTCCTTGAAAGTCCATCAAGTAAAATAAAACCTTTGGTCACTAAGAAAAAGTTTGATTTGTTATTTATGAATACTGAAATTTGAATTTAAATAATTTCATGTGTCACAATATATATTTTTTCCTTTTTTTTCATTTTCCCAATGTTATATTTTGCTGACCCCTGCTCTAAAGAAACGACTGCTAATGAGTATAAGTGTTTGCACACACATGAGCACAGGTGTTAAACTGGCTCTGAAGACAATTCCAAAGGAGAGACACCTAAATGTTTTCCAGGAATGATCTCATTGAAACAAAGATGATAGCTTTCCAAGGTGATTAAATTGAAGTATAAAAATTATTACAATACATGAGTTCCTTGGGGGCAGAGACTATTTCTTATGCATTTTAGTTTTCCTCACTTGTCTTACAAATAGTCCACATTCAATTTATTTTTCATCAATTGAATGCGTTTTAATGAGTTCGTTAAAAGCCATCTCATTATAGATAGTCATCCCGTGAATACTAACTAATGATTCAAAGATTCCTGAACAATTTAGATCAATATACATTTAACAGAGTATTAAAATCTTATCCATCATTAACATTTGATTTATTCCTTAACAATTTCAATCTGAAAAACTGTGACCCATTTTTTAAGATGCCTTCTTAAAATTGCTAGAAAACTAAAGCCATTCGTTCCTTTCCCTTACCCTGTTAGCAGAATTCTAGTTGACAATACAAATACGCTATTCAAACTTCAAGCATCCAATCATATTGTAGAACCCCACACTTTAGATGAGGAGTCACAGTTTAATTGGCTTTTAACTCAACCTCCATACACTCTCTGCAGATTTTAAGAGTGGCCCTTACTCAGAGTCAGAACTACAGATCACACACTGGCAGCTACACACAGTATGAACGCCAGCATCCAGTCACCAGCACTAAGTTTCCGACCAAACTGAAAACTACAAGTAGTGCTATGGTGGGTCTCTTGCAACCTGTGAGACTTCCACCCTCCCTCCCCATGTCACATCGGGAGCCACAAACAACCCCCAGCATGCAACTTCCAGCTATACATGGTCCTGAGCGACCTGCATCAGGGAGAGCCAGGAGTCAGCCTGCCGTGCCTGAATTCTGTTCAGTGGATGGGCGGCGGCCCTGGAGACTGCATGGTGTCATGGTTTGGACACAGAATGTCCCTTGGTTGGAGAGCTCATGTATTAATGTTCAGCGTTGATATAATTAAGTCATGAGGGTTGTAATCTCATCAGTGGATAATTACCGGATGGTAACCTAGGCAGCTGGGGTGTGGCTGGAGAAGGGGGGTCCCCAGGGGTGTTACCTCAGGGACTGTGTTTGTGTCTTTGGATCCCCTTGTTTGCTCACTTGCGTCAGCCTCCATGATGTAAATACAGAGCCCTTGCGCTCTCCATCTCTCTGTCCCCCGCCGCCATGCCCTGAACTCTGCAGATGTAACCAGTCTGACACAGACTAAACCCCTGAAATCTCCAGAACCGTGACCAGATAAATCTTCTTTCCTCTAAATTGTGTGGTGATCAGGTGTTTTGGACCACAGCAGTGAAAATGCCGACTGAAACAATGGGCCTCCTCCCAGAGCATCCTGCCTCCACCTTTGCTTCATAGAGTCAAGCCTCCCACGGAAGCCAGCGTAATTGCTTCAAAAAATATGCAATAGGACCCGCCACTCCCCTTGTCAAAATCCTTCAATGGTTTCCCATTATTCTTAGGACTAAATTCCAAACGTGTCAGCTTGCTGGGTCACTGTGGTTGGCTGCCTCCTCTGTGGTCAGGGGCTGGCCCCTCCCCATGCCCATTTCCCCTTGCCGGCCATCATTGCTGTTCCTAAATCCTGCCTACATCAAAACCTTCTCAGTCAGTTTGATTATGTCTTTGGCTTCCTGCCAGAACTCTGCACAATACATGTGGCCTATAAATCCTAAATGATGTGACATACCATGGAAGAGAGTAGAATATAACTGCAGAGAGGCTAAGTGGAAGAAAAATTAAATTCACATTGGAAACTTTAGTCTTTCCAGAGTAGGAAATTATTATTTTAATTATCAATGATTTTGTTTGCAATCAATAAGGATCAGTCATTGAAAAACAAGAGTAAGCGAGATAGACCTGCCTTTTTAGGGCTTTTGAAAATTTGGGGAGGAAGATAATTGAATTAGGAATTGTGGATATAACAACTCCCTTCCGGAAGTATAGGGTGATAAGTAGAAGGAGCACCTCATCTTACCCAGAGAGAGTCACAGAAAGTCAAAATGTGGAGACTTCTAGACTGAACAGAGCCAACAGACCACAGGCACCCTCGGTGGGCAGAGGGACAGGAAACCAAAGCTCTGCAGCCAAATTCTACACAATATGCACTGAGACTTCGGGCTGTAAAGAATGTTCCATCAGCTTGTTTACCGTGCCATCTTCACACAGGCCCTCCACACCTGGAAGCCTCATATTTGTTAATAATGCACCTCCTGTGTCTATTATCTAACCCTTTCTTATCTATGTTCTATCCCCAACTGTCTTATAACTTTTAGGAGTCACATCTTATCTCTCCCCCTGAGTGTCATCAAACCCAATATAGTAAAGGAGATAAATTGCCCTTCTTGTCCACCCCCACCTAAAGTTAAAAAATGATGGAGAAATCAAAAGATGCATTAAACAGAGCAAATTATACTCATATCCTTGAATTCTAAGAATAATAGGTTGAGTCTGACTGTATAACTCTCCTTAAGAATTAATAGAGATATTACAATATTATATTGAAATATCTAATATTAAGAAACGAGAAATCCATGACCTATTTTTAACTCCAAACAGAGTGTTCTTAACTATTTCTTTGAACAAGGAATCTGCATGCAGTTCCTGTCACCTATGAGCCATGAGAGGCCAGGGTACTAAGGCTGTGTCTTCAGATGCCCAGACCAGAGCCCAGTGAGACCACCTTGGCCACCGGGGCTTATGTGGGGCATCACAAAGCCAGACCCACAGTAAAGTTCAAATCACCCACATATACACATTGAATGTTCAACAGAAAGGAAGTCAGAAAATACAGGATCACAGTTCACATCCGGCCCCAGTGATTAGCCTGCCTTCTACCACATTTGAAGGGAGGCAGCTAAAGATCTGTCAGGTTAAATGACTTGCCAAAGCCCCATAACCTGTGAAAGGGAGAAAGGAAACTAGAGCCTCCACGTGAGCCTGTGGCTCTTGAAACAATAGCTCAGTTATGGGGTCGCTGGAAAGCTCTGTTGAGCTGGGAAAACAATCTCTCATCAGTCATAGCTTTCCTCTAATATCTTCACCCGCACGCCTGAGGTAAACTGGCTTAACAGAGCTTCTTCAGGCATGGTTGTCACCTTGTCTGAATAGCATGAGGTGATTCCTAGAAAAGCAAAACAAATGAGGAGTTTCTGGCTCAGCACTGAGGAAAGTTGAAACCCATTCAGCCCTCAGCCTTTCAGCATCGCTAGTGTATCCTTTTAACGGTGATTGCTTCAACAAGCATTGTTGAACTGCATTAAGTTGGGATCAATCCATCGTGCAGTTCTGCGCCTACAAATGCATGTTGCACTGGATTTCAAAAATGACTTGCTAAGCCAACCTTTCTTCCTTCAAAAAGTACAGCTTGGAAATAGGGAGTCTGTCTTTTCCTGTGATGTACCCCCATTTTGAGCCCCACATTGATCCCCCTTTTATACTAATTCCTTCCTCGATTTCTCCCTGTGTTGACCCTTCTTTGTTTCAGCCAGGGCGAACTTAACAATGGAAAGGAGGATTTACCTTACACCCAGGCTGTGGCTTCATATATAACTTCTGCGCCAGCTACCAGTTCTCACAGGAATCCTTGCTGTTGTGTCCCAAGAACAACAGGCGATGACTAGAAGGGAAATTTGAGGGTAAGGAAAAGAAAATGGGTGAGGAGATGAAAAGGAATGAGGGCAGAAAACAGACTTAAAGTGGAAGGCAGGAAAGAAGGAGTTTACTGAATTTAGAGAATGTGAATGGAGTCGGAGGAAACCCACCCCCGGGATTTAAGCCTGCATTCTAATAAGCTAGAAAGAAAGAAGCCAGACCATGTTCTAACCTGCTCCAATGCAGTTACTGTGGGGAATGTGATACAACTAAGGCCTCCCTAGCATGCATGGAAATTCCCCCTGAACCAAGACTGGCTAAGCATATTCTTAAAAGTTATCCACTCTCCCTATCTAAAGTAACTCAGCTACTCTGCAGGGGCACACGAGGAATTGGACAGTAACAGTTGTAGTTGTTTAATGGAACAAGCCACTCACCAGAGGGTACTAGCAGAAAACAACGTGATTCTTTGGTTTACTACCCATTCAAGCCACATCTGCAGACTCATTCTTCCCTCCCTCGTGGAAAAAATCTCCTGCAGATTCCTTAAGTCTTTCAGCTTGTTTTAGGCACAAGAGGAGTTTCATTTGAAAAATAAGGGCCCAGTCAAACATGAAAATCAAGACCCCAAACTCCTGTCTGATTTAGAATCCTTCTCCTCTGGCATGTAACTGTTTTAGGCCTAGAAACATAACAGGGTGGGGAGACAAGGTGTGTGGGGCTGATTCTTTTTTTTTACCCAGGTTTTTTCTTCCATTTCTCCTCTTCCAGTCCATAGCCAAGGTCTGGCTCCTTCAGAATTGGAGGAGTCCCCCTAAAGGGGGAAGGCATTAGGGAAAAGGAGTCCTAGCATGGTTTGTTCTTCTGTGATCTGACATTTGGCAAATGTTAACCTGGGTCTTTGCTCCATAAGTCCTTGGAGAGAAACTTGGGGACCTCCTTCTGATGACCTCCAACCAAGGCTCCCAGATATGTGGGCGATGCCTGCTCCGGCCTAAGTGCTCAATAAATGTTAACTACAGTATTCTTTTAACCCCAACCTATTAGAAGTTTGTGCCAAGTTCCTACTGAGATGGGAACTCATAATGAATTCAATCCTCTACCAAAACAGTTGATGCAGAAACTCAAGTCCTATGAGTAGGTGTGAATGGATAAAAGAGAGACAGAGAGTAAACAGAATCATAGAACTGCTGCCACCAGCAGCCAAAGCGGGAGGGGGGGGGGGCGCTGAGGCTTTCTACCTATAGCACAGCAACTGTGCTTTTCCATTGCCCACCTGTGAGACCAAAGAACAGCCATGACAGGCTGTGCTTCTGAAGAAACTAGGCTAGGCCCAAGTTTCTGTTTCTCAGAGATGTTCCCACAGAAACCACCGCTCCGTGGGGCCTATCAGAACAATGGTGGGGCCTAAACCAATATTCCCCAACTTCGTTCTCACAGAAACTACCACCCGGTGGGGCCTATCAGAACAATGGTGGAGAGTCTCTAACTTCCTCAGGTGTGACGAGCCACTCAGTGAACCCCAAACACCCCTAACTGTTGCCAACTGTACTAATGATGGAAATTTTTTGTAACGGCTGTTTATGTAGCCAAAATGTATAAAAGCTTGAATGAACCAGAGCTCGGGGTCCGAGGTCAATACTCCACTGTGCTGGATGAGACTTGGACCCTAGCTCGAGCTAGACAATAAAGTTCCTTTGCTTTTGCATTATCGATTGGTAGGTAGAATTGGTCTCTCACTTCTCTGAACACTCGAACCCGCAACTTTACACACCCATCCCCATATGCTGAGCACTGCACTCAGAGCCCCACAGACCACCCAACCACAGTCCCAGTCTCTGAAGGCCCTCTCTTACTGGGCCCTGATCTCAGATTGCATTCTCTCAGGAAAAGGATGAGGGACCTTTTCAACTTTCTTATGTTGTTGAACATTTTGCTTAACTAGAGACATATGTGTTCTTATTAAATACTATTAAGATATTAGGGCCATAAGAACACAGGCAAAATGAGTGCCCTAGGTATTAAGGGTCATTAAAGGAGCATGCCATTCACCTTCTTTCTATTTTGGGGTTGCTGAAGCAGGGCTACAAGGACTCAAGGACAGAATTCCAAAGAGAAAATGGACGCCCAAGGAGAATAAGTAGAAATCTAACTTTGGCTATTACCATGACATCTCATTGCTGTCCCTTTTGGGGAAGAGTTGTCTAAAACCCGCTCGGAGTATTTTCAACACTGATATCCTGACCTAAGACACTGGAAAAGACAGTGAGTATTATAGAGAGGTAGTGGGTTGGAAGAAAAAGAGGAGCCTGAGCACTCACCTGCCGCGGGCAGGGACACGGTACATTTGGATAACTGAGGCAATCAGAAAGGCAGGAAGGGGATTATGAAGAGAAGGTCAGAGTGGGAAAGAGGATGGTAGGTCAGCCCCCTGGGAAAGACCACAGCCTGGCAAGGAATGCATGGGTGTCGTTAGAAATAAGAAAATAGAAATTCCCTTGACAAACAGGGAAGGCCAGATGAAAATTAGCAGTAAATCATTTTTTCAAAGGAGGATGATGAGAGTCTGACCTTTTCTTGGGTGATCATTGGGATTGCTGACATTTTTCTATAAATCTAAAAAAAAATGTCATTTCATGAGTGCGCTGGGAAAATTCTCATGACTCCCAACCAATAGACAGAATTTACAGGAACAGCAGAGCACTGATATTTTGCAATTAGTTCAGAGATTTTTAACGTATCTTGTAACCATCCTCTAGAATAATGTGGCCCACACTCTTCTTATTTTTAATCCTGCAATACATTCCTTTCCTTATCACAAGAAGCTAACCCAGCTCTCACCTTATCCGACTCAAGTTGTTTGGAAGGGCAAGAGTGCTTCAGGTACGAAAATAAAGACACTACTAATAGGAACTGCCCATGGAGGAGTAAGACGTACCGGGGCCTCACCTGATTTATCTTCAGTAATAGCTTCCAGGAGAAGAGACAACAGTGAGGACGAATTGCATCGTAGGTAATGTTTTGCTTCAAAGAGTGCTTTGGCTCATTTTCCTGCTGCTTGTACATGCTGCAAATAGGAAAGTGCCCAGATGACAACTTTTTCTTCTGATTTATAGGAAAGGTCATTTAATCCCAAGTAAGCATTTTGCTAAATATTAAGCTCTCCAATTCTCCCCACCCCTTTCCTTGTACCTTTGGGTTTTCTCGGTGTAACTCGTAATTGTGGTCTGTACCTATAGCAAAAGCAACTAACGTATTCTAATAACTATTGTTCAAGGTCATTTTTAGGTGAAAATTGCAAAATAGTGACTGAAGTAATTCAGTGTGTGTGTGTGTGTGTGTGTGTGTGTGTGTGTGTGTATTTCCTAGTTTGAATACAGACATGAGGACACTATATATGTCATACCCGTAGCTAGAATATTCATGGAATTAATTAGTAAGTACTATTTACATCAATGATATCTTCATCCAATATTTATAGCATCGCTGAAAAAAGATTCTGCAAAATGCAATAATGTTACGGAAATACAACCCATTTCTCTCACTTGTTAACTTCTGAATTTTAAGCTATTTACATTTAAAAATGGTTCAAGTTTTTAAAACTGTCTAGAATTACTTTATAGCATTATTATGTTTCTCAAAGTAAATCCCTTTAAATGTAAATAATAACCTATTTTCCTTCCAAGTACTTAATGCCATCATTTTCAATTACCAGAGACCCCCCAAAATAGAAAATACCAATCTTAAAAACAATTACCTTCCTCAGAGGTAAAATGCCAACAAAAACAATTCACCACCACCAGAGATCTTACAAAAAATAAATAAACAGAAACAGAGATATTTACATCTCTTCAATAAAGGTACATCATTAAGAAGCCAGAGGATAAATAAAAGCAGAGGAACACCCTTGCACTTGCCCTCAAAAAAATTTGCTGAAGTGTCCAGAACCTCACACTCTCTAACACTTTCTATATTAAAATAGTATATCACACCTGCCAAGAGACCAAGGTGAAAGCAGAAGGTCATTGGCGATCTTTGCTGTTATGTAATTGTTTGCCCAGTAGCAAAGTTATCAAAGAGTGGGTCCTGCAATTGGGACTGGCAGAAGAGGTCTGGTGGGGTGGTCTAGCATGTACACCTATCACAAAAGCAGGCAGACACCAGCATTACCAGGAAACCAAAAAAGAATAGGTAAAACCAAGCTTGCCACCGAATCACAATAAAGCCCAAGACTGTCTGCAGCTCAGCCCAGTGCTATTATTATTCCTTCTCAGCTTCTAAAGGATTATTTTCAATTCAAATAACTATTCTCAAAATTAAATTGAGCCCATTTTGAAAGCCAAATTTCATGAGACACTGCATTCCAAGACAATACTTCACCCTGTACAAATGTGTTCCTTCTCCTGCTTTCCCTCGATCCAATTCCATCAAAGCTGTTCAGTTCTGCAATTCTATTAAGAACATTATTTGTCTTACATTTGACATATCCACTTGGTTTGTATATTGTCTAACCTGGAGGGAGAACCTCCCCTGAAGGGATTCCTGCCTTCTGCAATAAATCCTTTCAGTTTCTATTAGATATCTACTCTGATGTTTTGTTAATCTGGACCTCAGAAGATCTTGTGATTTCTGGGGTCATTTTACCCTTCATGATAATGCAGTTTGTATCAGAACTATTCTCTACAGATTTCTAAAAACAAGTTCAGATTTAGCATCCACTGAGTTACGCTAATTCTCCAGCACCTGAGAATTTGAGTCGTTCTCTAAGCAGTAGTCATCTATGATGTTTAACTTACTTTAAGTTGTTTTCCATGTTAAAAATACATATGAGTTTACTCTCTCAATCACAGCAAATCATCCTTTTATGTCAGGTATTCCCCAGCTAGAATGAGCAGCCCAGACTGCAGAGTAGACCACAGCTTATTCTGCTCTGTCTCTTCCCAAGTGTGAGCCCGAAATATACCTCTGCAACATTCGCTGAACTGAATGACAGTGGTCTTCAAAGTAGGCTACACCCCTGAGGGTGATACAGACATCTATGGAGTATAAGGTCAATGCTTAGAACCTCAATTTCTTGGTGTACACATTCCTAAAGCTGATATACTTGGGATAGACCCTGAGGTCATAGGGAAATCCGCCCCATTTACAGTATACTTTTTTTATTTTGACAAGAAGAGAAAGTATCTATGACCATTATTACGCTGGTCTCTATTTCCCAAGTGGCCAACTGGTGGCCAAACAAAGGGACAAGATATATGGTCTTTTAAGCAAGCATCTTAACAACCTCCCCTAATTGGATGCACTGTGAGATGTATTGCAGATAAATGTTTACTTTTATATGTAATAATTGATCATAATGTGTAATAAATGTATGTTGCTTGAGCCATTGTATATGAAAAATAATTATAATAGTAACTCAATCTAGAAGAAAACTGGACTTTGAACTGTTCACACTTCAAAGCCTTAAGGTGAGAGCAAATTTTTAAAGATTTAAATGTACTTATTTTTGTTCTAGAGAAGTATTATGAGCTGAAAATCTTTCCAACATAACAATATATCACATTAAAACACACACCTGAATAGGAAGTGAGATACAAATATGATTGCTAGGACAAAAAGAAATGACACAAGATTCCCTACTGTCTAAAAAAGAGCTTCCTCGTACATTTTGTACAGATGATAGTAGGAATAAAATTACTATGAGATTCATATTTGTTGGATAATTTTAAAACAGCAATCTAAATGTTTTAAGATGTCAATATTTACCAAACACTGGAAATTATATCCTTTGGAACATTTAAGTACATAACAAAAATTATAAGTGACAACTTAAAATGTGGAAGACAGAATTTAATCTGAAGACTAATTGCTATATAAAATATAGGTAACTGTTAGAGAAGGAGAAGAAGAGAGAGAGAGACAGATTGCAAGCATCCATATCTGCAAGGTAAGTGTTAAACCATTTCTGACACGACCTAGAAGTTTTGTCTAGAAGGATTCGTTTTACACTGGCTATTTTTATGTCAAATAATCCAGTATAAAGGTTAGGAAAGGCCATCTTTAGGTGATTTCTACTTCCTACATCCAAGCCAGTAGGTTCTAAGTAACTGTATTCACTGTTAGTTTAGACCCCTGTAGTTTTGAAAACACCCACAAGGGGTACGCTATTAAAAGAATCATGGGCACACCAAAGTATAGGTAAAAACCCAACTGAAACATCAGACTTACAAAGGAAAAAATGTGACTCTGAACATCCCACATAAAGGGATATTTAAATAAGTCAAAATATAATATTTGCTACAGAGCAGGGTTGAATATGACAATCTAATTTCCTTTATTTCTACACATCTCAGCTTAGCTCCTCCTCATGGAAATATGTGCATGTCAATTCAAGTAAACTGGGCCATTCCCAGAGGTTTATGCCTCCTTTCTCCCATCCATGCACACACTCAGATTTATCTGGGTAAACACATAGTCCTTACCCCTGTTATGGTTAGATACAGAATGTCCCCTGAAGAGCTCATGTATTAAGGTTAAGAGTTGAGATAATTCAATCATGAAGGTTACAATTTCATCAGTAGATAAATCCATTGTAATGGACTTTCTGGACAGAAATCTTGGTGGGGTGTGGCTGGAGAAGGTGGGTCCCTGGGGTGTGCCCTTAGGGACTGCTTTTGTCTTTGAACCCCTTGTTTGCTGTGTCTCTGGCCTCCATGATGTGAGAGCAGACCCTTGCTCTCTCCCTCTCTCTGTTTCCTTCTGCCAGGCCCTGAGCTCTGCAGATCTGGCCTCACATGGACTGAACCCAGAAGCTCCAAGAAACTGTGAACAAATAAATCTTCCTTCCTCTAAGTTGTGTGGCCAGTTGTCTTGCATTATATCAGTGAGAATATCAGTGAGACACACCCTCTCGCCTCTCCTCCCTTCTTTCTCCATGGGGCTGATCTTCGGTCTAAATAGAAATTTACTTTTGTAGAGCCCTGGCATCAGAAGGAATGCAACATTTTTTCCATCAAAAATCTCTCCCCACACTGGCCTTCATGTAATTTGCCTCATCCCTGTTTCAATATTCCACAGTGGCATCCAGTGTTGAAGTCTGGACTCCCTCCCCAGCCTCGCTAAGGGACCATGGAGCCCAGCTGTCTTCCCTCAGCAGTTTTGTTCCCTACATTGGAGGCACTTGGGCACTATTATGGCTTGCACCGATAAAAGTATAAAAATCAAGAAAGAAAAAAATGAAAAAGAAAATAAATACATATATTCAAGTTCTAACCCCCAGGACCTCGAAATATTATAGCATTTGGAGATGGACTTTAAAAAAAGATAATTAAGGTAAAATGAGGTCATCTGAGTGGGCCCTAATCCAACATGATCCTTATAAGCAGAGATTAGGACGCCGACCGACACAGGGAAAACCATGCAAAAACACAGGGAGAAGACAGATATTTACAAGTCGAGGAGAGAGGTCTCTAAAGCAGCCAACCCTCTCATACCTTAACTTTGGACTTCTAGCCTTCAGAACTATGAAGAAATAAATGTCTGTTGTGTTTTGTTATGGTAGGCCTAGAAAACCAATATAGACTTTCTTAGTCGCTTCCCTCATAAGGTGGGCCCTGGGGGACCCGGCTCGCTGCCCACAGTTCCATCAGCCTAGACACCAGACACCGCCAGTCCTCCGCCCCACACCCTGCGAAGATGTGACCGCTCTCAGAGGCCCCCAGTGCCCTTGGATATGCCCGAGAAGGGAAAATACGGAAGAGCTCTGCTCTTGAAAAACCTCCAGCAAATGCCATCTTTAGCTTCTGTTACTTCCCTCTCCACTCCAACCTGTCTTGACAGCTTCAGCCCAGGATAAAGCACATCCCAGAGTCTGATCACAGAAATCATGGCCAATGACTCATTCCATTGCTTCCTCTTCCACTAGACTTCTTTCTACTCCCATTGGTCATTAGTCAATTGGACATTCTTTCCTTTCCGAATCGCAGGAAAAATTATCTGGAGATCATCTTCCAACTTCACTGTGGAAGACTCTTTTTTATTTATTTATTTATTTTTTTTTTTTTTGCAGAATTGGGGATTGAACCCAGGGGCATTCTACCTCCGAGCTACACCCCCAGCCCTATTTTTTATTCTTCATTTTGAAACAGGGTCTCACTAAGTTGCGGAGGGCCTCACTAAGTAGCTGAGGCTGGCTGCGAACCTGGATCCTCCTGTCTCAGCCTCCCAAGTACTGGGATTACAAGCGTGCGCCACCACGCCCAGTTGAAGACTGGGTTCTTGATTCTCAAAGTCTCTTACTGTTTTCCTTCCCATCCTAAATTTACAAAATTACATTAGAAATTTTTAAAAGCCAAGAACTGGCCTCTTGGGACTTTCTAGTCACTTTGAATTATGACTTCTATTAGGACAGTGTGAATAGTGAACTCTTGTTGCATTCTGAAGACTGGAAGTAGTCCAGTTCTTCCATTCATTCATTCATTAATCCATTTTTTTAAAAATATTTGCTGAGGCTCTACTTCACTCCAGGCACTGTTTCAGACACAGGAATCAACGAAGTTAAGTCATGGTCTATACAAAGCTAATCTCCTAGGGGTTGACTATGACAAGTGAGTATGTAAATTAAAAAATGCATGAGATTAGTAGGTGAGGAAGCATAGCAGGCTAAGCAGCCTGGTAAGGGTGAAGGGGGTTCCTGGCGGTCAGATAATGTCTCTCAGTGGAGAAGTCAGTCTGTCAGAGATCTAAAGAGACCAAGGAGGCAAACAATTCCCTTTTTTTTTTTTTTGGCAGAGGAAACTACAAATGCAAAGTCCTGAGTGTGGTGGAGCACTGTCGTTCAAGGAACACCGCGGAGGCCAGTGTGGCTACGCAAGGGAGTCACCAGAGGACTGTGGAGGACGTGAGATCCGGGAGGCAGACAGGACCCTGGAACCTGCCAGCATGGTATAAACTAAGTTTACTACATATTAACCTGCAGAGTCATTGAAGGATGATAGATGCTACAAGACTACACTGAAGAAACAAAGGCACAGTGGATCTACCAGAGACAAGAAAGGGGAGAAAATTAAGTTATAGATTCAGAAAGCAATACAGCATGAATGAGGATTTGACCAAAATAATTCTAACACAAAAACACTCCGTCCCAACAAGATCAGGCTGTCTTGAGTGCCCTGCAGGCCGTGTCCTGGAGGAGGGGGCCTGGGCGAGAAGGGGGTAAGGGGGAATGCAGCCTGCCCTCTGTTTTCCATGCCACACCCTGGTACAGGGCTGCACTCCACTGGGGGAAGGGCACCTTTCCTAATTCACATTAAGGTGCCACATAGACAGGTATAGCCGTAGATGAGTTGTACACTAATGGGGAGCATATTTTACAACCCTTCTAAAAACCTATTCGATGACATGTATCACAAGACTTAAAATATTGTACACTTTTTTTTTTTACCCAGTAATCATGATATCAGGAATTATTTTCTGGGTTCTTTTTCATGAGTATCATTGCTCCATTTTGACTTTGCTCCCTATACTTTATGTAGTTTCCAATTATCTAGTTTGGGGTTTTCTTTTTATCCACCACTCTGCCAATCTTTTCCTAGCCTAAAAAATAGTGTGGTATATGGAGGTCTTGGCATTATGCCACCTAAAGAGGCTGAACAGGCATCTAAATTTAGGCAAGAACCATGTCTACATGCAGCAAGCAAAAGCCAAATGGCCTAATCAAGATTTAAAATCCAAAGACTATAAACAGTCATAAAAGATAAGGCAAGCTAGGATGGACAAGTAGACAGAAAGTCCAAAAATCCAGACCAGAAATTCCAAAGGAAACAACAAGCAATAGTGGGCACAAGGGTCACCTCAGAACAACCATCTAGTCATGATCCACACACACCCCATGCTGCTGCTTAGGAAAAGGGAGATGCTTCCAGAGATGACTGAGAATGGGGTCACAGCTGCTCTGCAGGTAGGCCTAGTCTGGACTGAGACTCAAATATTTCTCTAAGAGTTTTCTCCATTTGGAGAGGGGAGAGAGTGAGGGGCAGTAAGGTAGAATTTGGCAAGCTCATGTCATTCACCACCAGGGAAAAGCTGTTCACGGCTTAACCTCACTAGGAACTGCGCCTGCAGCAGGGGTTATAGTAACTGCACTTATAATTTCTGTAAATTGATGATTTAACACTCGCAAAATGGTTCCGAGCTGTTATCAAATCCTGGATCACCTAAAAACATCTAGAGTCTTTAGGCAGCCCCAAACCATACACTCTAACAGTCACAGTGAATATGAATTTGATAGGGGAGCCCCTTTCAAGCAGAGCTAGCAATCCTAAGCCCATCCACTCCACCCCACCCATTCTTTCTCCTGGAAAACACAATAAAGGTGGCTGTGGCTGCGCACATTTCTGTTCCCTCTCTCTACCCCGTGAAGGACACGGGTACTTCTAGGCAGTACTGTACGACATGCTACGTTCTCCCCAGGGAACTGAGTAGGACAGAACTGGAAAACTCCGTCATTTCTGTCTCTTGATCTGTGTCTGGCCTCATCATACCTCACCCAAGATAACACGATCAAAACAGGGATGGGGTCCATCTTCCTAGAGTCCTGGGACTACGAGGGAGGAGTAGGTTCCTAACAAAAACTGACGCTCTAGGAGGAAAGCCCCGGAGCAGATGGTGATGTGGGTGCCAAATTGGCAAGCAGCATGCAGTCCAAGTAGCAGAGGACGGAGGCAAAGATCAATTTAACATTCCTTAACATACTGTTAGGAAGACAAAATAAAAGGCTGTCTGCTGAAATTAGTGAAAAGAAACAGGTAAATTAAGCAAATTGGCCATTCAGTGAATTGTCTCTTAGCAAATTAACCTAGAACGGACATAATTGGTAATAAAGAAGGAATGGAATTTAACAAAGATTTAGTAATTGTCCCTGGGGGATGACCTAACAATTGCAAATGCTGGATGTCATTGTAAACAAGCCTTTTAAATTTTAAAGATCACTTCCAAAGCAATACAGTGCGTGGTGAGAGTGTAGAGATCATAAATACATACCCACAGGACAAATGAAGGGGAAAAAAAAAAGCCGTCCTAATGTAACGCAAATGGGTTCTAGTGGTGTAGGATAATTTCCAGGGACAGCATCATGCATGATTCAAAAAAAGCTATACCTCAAACGACTCAGATAGAAGTGAAGGCGACATACCTCACAAAACTACGTTAAGAGGATTCCGAAAGTGGCGTTAGTGATGCTGAAGTCGGGGATGGCAGAGAGAGTGTGAAGACCACGGGAAAATGGAAGTGGGAATAAGCAAGCTCCTACCTTCACAATGTTTTATCTAATGTGATTTTAAACATGTAGTACACCTCAAGAAATTATAATACCTGGGCTCCTGACTACTTCATTTATATCACTTAACGGTTACCTATTCAAGTTTGAAAATAATTTTTTCATGTTCTTATTGGGAAAATAGAAGATCAAGATTATTTATAGATGGGTGCTGACAGTGGTTAGTAGGGAAGGAGCACTGTAGGATGAGCCTAATAACAACACACATTCCCCGACCTTGAGAGCCAGGAAGGCTACTCGGAACAAGGCTGCTTCCGATGCTGGCAGGATAAAATGTGGATAAGAGGAGAGGAAAGAATGTTCCATATTAAGTAAAGAGCAAGCACAGAATCCTCGGACTGGAGGAGGGCCACAGCTGAGAACTGAAAGCAGGTTGAGGCTGGAGTAGAGTGAAAGAAGGGACGAGGAGAGCAAGATGAGGCTGCACACGCTGCAGGGTGGTGCAGGGAGCCTAATCACCCTGTCTTCATCTAAGAGTGAAAGGACGCTAATGAACAGGTGTGTATTGCAGAGGACCAATCAAGAGCTGTTGGCCTCTTAGTAGAGAATGGCCGGATCCTGTGTTGCACAGGGCCCTACCAGCCAAGGTAAGAATGGAATCCATTTCTGCTTGGGTGTTGTTTCAGTTTGGCTAAAGTGTAAGGGGAGCCACTGAGACATCTTCAGTGTTTCAGTGAAATGATCTGACTTGCATTTTTAAAGTAGCAATATAATCCCAGGAATGAATGGCAGAAGGGCAAGATTTTTAAAGGGGAGGATAACTGGGAGGTTTTACATGGTCCTGTATTACAGGTCAAAGATTGGCCCACGGTGGAAGTAGAAGATAGGAAGACAAGTGAACACACTGAGAGAAGGAGGGAACCTTGAAGGGCACCCCTGGAGTTTCTAGAGAGAATCAGGAGAGGACAGAGCTTCACTGAGGTGGGGTGAGGCATCTTCCCTCTGTGCCATTCTTTCAATAATACGTTGATGTCCTGTGTATTACAGGCATGGAAATTTCCTGTTCCGTGTGCTGCATAAACAAAGGAAAGTTCCAGGAGATGTGGTGGAATCACCCAATTTGCTCCATGGAAGATGGAATTTAGTGTAATTTTCATCACACCTGTTTTGGAAGAAAGCAAGTTCTCACCAGCATATTGAAAGAAAATTTGTGGTCATCACCATGCAATGGTGCTTTGTTGGATACTTGTGGATCAAGAACCAGACCCTGGATATTCCAGAATCCATAGAAGGGCTCTGAAAGATTAAAGCCACTGTGGCTTATCAGAGAGAATCCCCTCATACTCTTGATGATCTGAAGAAACAGTATCTTTTTTCAGAAGAGAACACTGGTTTTGTTACAGAAACTTAGTTTACAAAAAGGAAATCTTCTTGTTGGTTACCTGTTCTTCTGGTCTCTCATAGCTCAGTATTTCTTCTTCATGAAGGATATTGCGAGATGGAGCCTGGGGACTCATGGAGGTTGTCTTTGTCTACAACACTGAAGCCACGGGCAGTCGGCCAGCACTAGCCCAGGGACGAGCAGCCACTCAGCCCCAAGCTGTGTCCCCCACAGACACCACAAAGACAACCCCCAACATGGAGGAAACACAAGGACGGGGGTAAATGCCCTTTCTCATGGGAGAAGGGAGGGAAAATGTACGCCTCCGACACAGCCAGCAAACATGGAGTTAAGCATTCTGGGCCACCTTCCCTCACATACAGTGTAGTGAGACAGTCAAGGGGGTCGCCATGGATACATCTGGCTGCATCTGCCTGAGTTATTTGTATTGAACAGATTGCTACAGGGTGTTTTTTTCTGGTCTCATTATGTGTGTGTAATGCCAATTAAATAACAGGAATGAAAATTAAAAAAGAAAATATCTGCCCCTGCTGGGTTTAATCTCATTAGTGCAGAGTCAAATGATTAGTCCTAAAAAGGGCTCCAACGGGCAGCAAAGACAGCAGTAAAGTTGCAAGTATCTTTTGCATCACACTGAGAAATGAATCCAATCGCTCGCTCAGTTGAAGACATCAGAGCCATTCCTATAATAAGACCCTGTTATGGCTTAAATAGCAATGAGTCTCTACCTTAATAAACAGCAGGGAGACTCCCATGACACATATCAAACTTCAAAATATAACATAATATTACCATGCCAAACATTTTTAGGACAGGTGTCGTGCTCCCCGAGGTTGATTATAAAACCTAGTAGGTGCTTGCTTTACAGTGCCGGATGGCTTACATAATCTTGAAACATCAGACTCTCTTTCGAATTAATCAATCCACAGCCAGCAATGAATTTGCCACCAGCACTGGGCAGCTTTTAGAGAAAATGCAAAACAGAAAGGTCTGTTCAATTTAAGCTTCACAGTCTATTTTAAATGAAGGGTTGAGCAGCTTCTAAGTACACCAGCAGGGGGCCAGTCCTTAACTAAGCCTCAGGTAGAATACCAAACCGTCCCTTCCTTCAGAAATTTGGAGAAATGTCAGCTACAGGCCATTCCAAGGAGAAAACTTGGAATACTCAACTACGCAGAAATGGCAAAACCCAAGATGTTTGCCTCAGTGGCACGCTGACACGCAGGCTTCCACTTCCAAAATGCTTGTACCCTTTGTCCCATCTTACCTTCCCCCCGAGAAGCAGAAAAAAACAGAAATCATGCCAGTATTCCAGGTGAAGAAAGGAAGGTACAGATAAGGAACCCAACTTCCTAGACCAGCTCGAATTCATTGTTCCAGAAAGCTCTCCAGGGGCCAGTTCAAGGGAATCTTGCAAGACACAGGGTTCTATCAACAGAAAACTTTGCCTGCAATGGGGTATGAGCATCATACCTCTACATGGTACTGTAAAGTGAATTACTTTGCCTACCCAGGATAGAGAAAATTAACCTATAACATGTTAAAAATTCTGATCTCTACAGATAAAAGGACCCCACACTTATTTCTCTGAAGAGGAAGTCAGAGGTGTCTACCTGAATGTAGAGTTAGGAATAGTAAAGACAGAAAGGCCCTGGATGAGGGGCCAATATCCTACTTCCTGAGCCCAGAACATGATCATCTCTTCAAAGCAATGGAGACCCTGTGAGGCACAACACCGTCAATAAAAGGCAGTGCTCTGGAAAAGGAAGATTAGAGGATTTTGGACTCAGATAGAGAATTGATTAGAGGATTTGGGACTCAAAGAAACTAAAAAGTGAGTATTAAACCAGGCGTAGTGGTGCACACCTGTAATCCCAGTACTTGGGAGGCTGAGACAAGAGGATTGTGAGTTCAAGGACTACCTCAGCAATGTGGTGAGACTCTCAGCAACCTAGCAAGACCCTGTTTCAAAAGCAAAAAATAAAAAGGGCTAGGGATATAGCTCAGAGTTAGCCCCTGGGTTCAATCCTCAGTACCACAAAAAAGTGATTATTATATATCAGTAGATAACTCAGATAGATAGAAGTTTGCCAGTATTAATCATGTGATATTTAATATCTGTTGTGCTCATTTCTTCCTCCATACAATAAAATATGAAAATAATCAGTTCCGACTCTCACAGTTGTGGCAAAGGTTCAACGGTGTGAGATAGGTTGAGTTCCTGGCAAATGGAAGACCCTCAATAACTGCTGATTTACTTCCCCTATTTGGCAGCCGAGAGAAAAGATAAGACCAATAATAATTAACAGGAATAACAATATCAGCAATAGGGATAACTGACCGCACCCAACCTAGAAAAATCATAAGGAATCAAGAGAAGAAAGTGAGCGCGCGACCTAAGAAAAGGAGAGGAGACGAGACGAGCAGAGGCTTCGCAGAAGGGGTCAGCGAGCGCAGGGCCTCAGGCGTCCTTGGACCAGTCCCAGCAGACGGGAACCTAGACAGCGGGTCTCAAACCCAAACCTTGGGACTCCTACTCCGGCAGCTCTCTCGCTATTTCTCACTAAATCCTGCACTTCTGTCTTTTTGGGTTCACATTCTGTGGTTCTCCACTTAATTATATGGCTAAAAACAGTCTACAATTAAATGAGCATATCTATTAGCAGTAAGCAACAAACGGTAATGCAACCGGATAAAATAATACCCACATCGCAAGCCAAGTGTCAGAGCAAAACGATCCAGCGAGGGAGCCCGTGGCGCCCATAAATAAAGTCACGTGGAATTGACAGTACCAAAGGGGGCACCACCAGAGGAAGACCCCGTGCCGAAAAGATGCACAAGTGCCCAGCTTTCCTCCCCCCAGCTCTGGTGGCCGCAGTAACCCCACGCAGGGCGTTCTGCAGGATGCTTGCGGTGCCTTGGAGTCTCTGGAGCAGCTCTGACTTTATATTACACAGTGCGACAGTGCTTTGGATTCCTTGCCAGAGCACTGGAAGCTAGAGGATCCTTGACGTTGGAGCACAGCAGATGAAGGCCATGCGGCTGCCCCCTGGGCAGGTCTGACTATGAGAAAGTCTCATGGGGCCAGGGGAGGACAGGTGCCAACCATGACCCAGAGCCCGGGATCCAGGGCTTCTGAGGAATAGCAACACGCCACTGGGAGGATACGCATCTCTCTTCTTCTAGATAACTAACATTTACACAATACTATAATTAACAAAACGTTTAAAGAAATCAAATATACAGTCGTCCCCTTCCTGCCTTTTTCCATATTCTGAGGTACTTTTTTAATTTATTTTTGGGGGGATTGAACCCAGGGTGCTCTATCTCTGAGCTATACCCCCAGCCATTTTTATTTTTTGTTTCGAAACAGGGTCTCCCTACATTGCTGAGAGTCTCAGTGTTACTGAGGCTGTCCTCTAACCTGCCATCCTTTCGTCTCAGCCTCCCAAGTACTAGAATTACAGGCGTGTGCCACCACACCCAGCTTGGTGGTGTGTTTTAACCTATGCATACTTACATATTTTTACTTCATCTGCACACCTTGTAAAATATGCTTTAATGAAAATAAATAAATTGGCCCATCAGCAAATTGGCACATGAGTAGAAGAATGGATAAGCTATATTTTTTCATATATGTGATAATATATGAAATAAATGGATAAACTTTATCTTATAACTTATGCATATTAATATTTTATTAGATATAAAAATATAAATAATAGATATATAAACAAATACATGTATTTTCAAAATCCAGTCAATGTTTCATGCACTGGTTTATTCCAAGGAACAATAATAACAACAAAAGCTAACAGCTAAGGTGCCTAGATGTATTAGAAGCAGCATGAGAGTTACATTCTTTCCTAAATACATATCGATCCGTACCTCTCCCAGCTCATTCAAATGTATGGACACACGTCTATCCTGGAATTAAAGTGACCCCGAGGTAGCCAGTGTGAGAAACACTGATCATTTCTCTGGTGACTGCCGGAGAATGAAGATCACAGAGGGACAAAGCCTAATGGGGTTTGTATTGACTGGAGATGAACAAGTGTGAAGTCACTGGATTCCCCACGAACTGGGGTGGAGACAGAGGGCAGCATGGAGGGCAGGCCTCAGCCCCAGCCTCTTCCTAGCAAGTGTAAAACTAACAAAAGCCACAGAACCAGAGAGAAAGAATGGAGGGCAGCCACATGCCCTGTCTCCACACAGCCTCTAAAAGGAGTGTGTCTGGCTCCATGCTTCTTTCCCCTTTCTTGAGCTTCTCTATTCTTGGAACTCTGATATCCCCCGCCCCGGGGCCTCACACATGCCAGGCAACTGCACTCCCACTGAACCACACCCCCGGCCCGCCAGGTAAGACTAAGGGAAATTCATCTTCTTAAATTTTATTTTTGTTTTCCAACCCAATACTTAGAAAGTTCCATTAGATCTCTTCTGATGTCTCACCCCAGGAAAATTTGTCATGCCACGCCCTTTGGTTTGGAATTAGAGATTCTGAGGGTAAACTGTGGTGTGACCTAACATTTCTACCTTCCCTGTGGCAGGTGCTATGGAAATATTTGCAGTCCTGGTGGGGTAGGTGTTAGTTCTTGTACCTGAGAACTCTGACATGGGTTCTGTTACAATCTGTGTGGAGCCAAGGAGGGTCCTTTAGACCCTGTATTCAATCTTTCAACAGAAATTCCTCACTCAGCAAACTGGCCACAGACTTACCTCCAAGAAGAAAAGGAGGGTGTCACATTTGTTCAGCCAGGTGGTAGCAGACAACAGTGAGCTCTGTGTGGACAACTTTGAAACCATCTCCCAGGAAATGCCAGTGCGGCGGGAGGACTCAAACCTCAAGTCAACATTTCGAATCCTTTCTGGAAATGGAAAATAAGTTATATACAAATTAAATAAAGAGAAATTTATCCAACATGTAGCGTGTGGGGGAAAAGCAGGTCTTCGGAATTAGCTTAGACATTCACATAAAGAACCATACATAATCATCCCCCAGCCACTAAAATGTTTCTGGAGTTAGAAAATCATAGTCACTAACAAACATGAAGCTTGGTGGCCCTCAGTATGAAACAATAGCAAATGGCTGATGTTTGAAGTAATGACAATCACAACCACAATTATTTCTTAAACATGCTCTAAGTCAGGAATACTCACACTATTCAACACCTATGAAACATGTACTAAATGTGTACTAGATATATGGATATACAATTTGGATTATTATTAACTCATTTAATACTCATGACAACTTTATGAGGTAGATACATTTTAAGGCACAGAGAGGTTAAGTAACCTGCCCAAGATCACGTAGCTAATAATTGTCAGAGCCAGGATTTCAAAACAATCTGGCAGTCTGTCTCCAGTCTGTCTCCAGAGGCATACAGTTATTTATTTTATCCTATCTGGGAATAGTGTGTTGATAGCAAATTTGCATTGAGATATAATTTAGCATACATGATTCTGTTGATTCCTCTAAACCAACTCCTTCACAGGATAAACTCTGAGTAACTTTAAAGAAACTGCTTTAAAAAAAAAACTTATTTCCTAGTCCTGTTTATTCTTCCCAAGAGCACCATCTTCCAGAAGAGGAACATTGAAAATAACCATACATCAGACACCTAAAGCAATGGCCTCAGAATATAACATTATTAAACCATCTCAAGGTAGGTTAGTACTCAAACATTTAATGCTTCATCGCTGGCAAGTTTAGCCTCTATATAACCTTCTTTGGAAGAAATATGAACATTTTTCCCCTGGAAGTCTCTAGTATTATGTTTAACATGTATCGAATATAGCCCCTTTTTATTCTACATTTCTTTTGTCTGCAGCAATAATCTTGAAGTATAAAATGCGTGTGCTCTCTGGGGGGCTGCAGAAAATTAATTCCAAGCAAATTTTGTCAATGACTGTCACTCACTCGCTCGTTTAAAGGATTGTTCTGTTGTTGCGCAGACACATCATTAAGTACTGCTGTGAAAGGAGATAGATAGCACATTCCTATTCTGCAGGTCTCAAGTCCGAAGGGAAATCAGATCTTGCTTAGTATTGTCATAGTTGCGTAATTGCCCTTAAAACCCAGCTGTGAGTCGTGTTCCTACACATAGCGACGCGTGACCCAAGTCTTTTCTGAGCTGAGTACATGAATACCCTCTCCTCCGGCCCGATTGCGTGACAGCTGCTCACAGCCTCTGTGTTCCCGCTTCAGATCACCTACTTCATAGACAGCAGAATATCTTTGATCAGGTTAAATAACTCTTAGATATATTCTCCTTGAGGACCAGTAACAGAGTTTATGCACCTCATGATGTCATGGAAATAGTATGCATTTGATAAACAATAACTAAATGAATAAATTGTTTAAGTACACCATCCGTGGGTCGATAATCTATCTTTTCTTTCTAAAAGTCCGTGGCACTCACTGCTGCAAATCTGCGTTATGCACCGGTGCATCCCTGTATTTTTCTTCTCCGGTGTCGTGTCCCTGTGCTAAATACGAGATGAGGGATACCAAATGCCTCATTTCAGCCTGACAGATGACAGTCGCTTGAAAATATTATCTAAGAGTAGATGAGAGAAGACAGTCATCTGATTATATAATTTGCTTTATAATGACCACTCTGAGTTCCTTGATTCAGTTATGCTGGCTCCAGCCCTCAAGATGTGAGTCCAACTTCCATTCAAGTCAAACTGTCTCACATTGACCCGGCAAGAATGAAAAATTGCAAAGGGACTACCTCCTCAGTTTTGACTGGCAGTCTTGGCTACCAAGCTCGGGAAATAAATCCTGACTGCAAAGGTTTCGAGGTCCCTGGGAGAGAGTCTGTTGAGGCAGACGGGACACCGCAGGGGGGAGAGCAGTCAGAAAGGAAGAGCGTGTGACACATGTGGCACAGATGGACCTGGACAGTCTCCACCTTCACTATTTATTCAACAAAGCACAGAGAATTTTGTAGTTTCATCCTAATCACAGTAAATCTAGAGCATTTGAACATCACAAAGGGTACATTAAACTGTTTAGCTGTTTCATTAAAATAATGGATTGCTCTCAATAATAGGCCCCAGAAAAATGGCAGTGATTTTGATTAAATCTAAAAGGATTGTTGTCATGGCTCTCACCCAATTATTAATTGATTATCTAGCAACAAATTCCAGAATTACTATCATTTTCCTGAATACCTATTATGTTGCAACTACAAACACAAACACAAATTTGGTCAGTAAAATCTGCATAAGTCCAGAATATGCACTTTGGGAGTTGAGTGTCAGAAATTTTATGCTAAAAATCTGAGTATCACATACATTTTTGGGGAGATTAGATTTCATACACCCAGTAAATTACTGAGGCACAATCTGTACTTTCCACAGAACTTAGAATGAACGCAAGCAGAACAAAATACTACAAACTTTTGTTTCAGGCCCTGCTCCACCCAACAAAAACACCATGCTTATTCAGGAAATACAAAGGAACATGGTTTGATATTATCTCATCACCAGTTTTTTGATATCAGGCAAGGGTCAAAGAGTCCATGTGGACCTAACCACATTATTTTTCAACAACATCCATACCATTTGGAGGCTCTGATACAGAAATATCTGCCATAAAGAACAAGGAAAGCAGTATACCATCCGAGGAACCTCTTTTCCCTACTCCCATGTCTACCACAAGATCAGAGAAACCACCTGAGGCAGCAGCTCCATCTGACTCTGAGCACTTCGTGGTGGATCCACAGAATGACGCCTACCCCGGTATTTGACCAGGAGTAGCAGTAACTCACCCGCCACTCCTGCCAGCAAGAGAAAACTCAACAGTTAATTACCTGACTGGCTTCTGAACCTAAGGGGAATCTTAATAGACAGAACTAATTAAAATCAATACTCATATGGTAATTGTGAGAAGGGAAAAAGGCTTAGGCTCAAGATACCTTTTTTTCCTTCTTTTTTTTTTTTTTTTTTGGTACTGGAGGCTGAACCCAGAGGCATTCCACCTCTGAGCTAAACCCATCCATATTTATATTTTATTTTGAAACGGGGTCTTGCTAAGTTGCTGAGGCTGGCCTCGAACCTGTGATCCTCCTGTCTCATCTTCCCAAGTACTGGGATGAGGGGTGTGTGCCACCACGCCTGGCTTCAAGATACATTTTTAAATGGAGAAAAATGAGCAATCTCAATTCTTCCTGCCAACCTTGCTATCTGGCTCTCCAGCAAAAGTTTGCCAACCGGGAATCCTTCTAGAAGGGCCTAAGCATACACAAGAAGCCCACCTCAAGAATTCCCTGAGCCTCTGAGTATGTGGTCAGCAGTGGTCAGGGATGCTGTACGTGGGCAGACAGAGCCATGCTCATATGAAGAGTTCTGCTGCTAGAAAGTAAGCAAGTTTGGTTTTACTTCTGACTTTGTGACCTTGGGAAATTTATCTAATCTCTTTGGGCCCTAGTTTTTTAATCTGTAAAATAAAAGGAAAAATTAGATGATCTCTCCCATCCCTTTGATTATGCTACTCTGGAATACCATATCTCAGAGATGAAGATGGCAGCCTGGAATACAGGCTCAAATATAGGTGCAAATAATAGGCATCCTATTAAAAAATAATGTTTCTCGTTCTGATTTTCACTTAAAACAGTGGGAGTGTGTCATGCACATCCTGTTCTTCATTAATACATTGCCCGGCTTCATAACAATGAGTAACCTCTAAGAGAAATATGGGGTTTGGATCAGTTTCAAAATATCTTTTGCAAAGCAATAGATAGAGGCTTAAAATCATGCCCCAAAACTTGAATTTCATGCTGAATTCTAGTTTCTCTCCAGATTATTGCTGCAGTATTCATTAAAGGGCAGATTCTGATAGAAGATAAATTTTCTGAGTCTGGCAAAACTTGTCCCAGCATAAGATTCCCATGTGGCTGAAATAACATTTGAGTTCTTTTCCTTTCTAACTTAATAACATATACCAATGCCAGCCAAAGACAACTCTCCATGACCATAGAACAGGAGAGGAAATGAATGTGACACATGGTAGCTGTGGGTATTGAAGGACAAGGACTTTTTTTTTAACCTTATTATTAATTTTCAATTGTTGATTTTTTATTGGGTCATACAAACTCCTGATAAAACAAATAGCACTAAAAGATACACAGGGAACAGCTAAGTCTTCTTCCTACTCCTGTCCTCTAAAATCTCTTCCAAGCGGCAGTGACTTAAGTGGTTTCCAGAGATACCCTAGTGATTCATACATACAGGACTCTCTCTCTCTCTCTTTTATTGTAATTATTAACACATGTTAATTTTATAATTAATGGGCTTCACTGTGACATTTCCATATGTGCATATATCACGCTGTGACTGTATCAACCCTCCTCACTACCCTCTCCTACCCCTCACCCCTAACAGTCCGTCTTCTACCTGCAGGTTGTCTTTTTTCTCTTTCTTTCTTTTTAAAACACAAATGTTGACATACGTTACACAGTGTTCTGCATCTTCTATTTTAACTTAAATATCTCAAATAGTGTGCTATATCATTAAATCCCTCATTATTTTAAAGGCACATATTTACTTTTATTATGGATAAATATACTTTATATAATTAGTTTCTTATTAATGGGCATTTAAGTTGTTTTCAACCTCTTGCTATTATAAGCACTGCTTAAATAAATATCTTGGGACATACTGGTCTGTGTGTGTGAATGTATTTATGGGATACATTAGAAAGATGGAGTTGCTGGGCAAGAGATCTATGCATTAGTGATTTTGAGAGAGATGGCAGATTGTCTTCTGGTAACGTCATACCAAGTCACTTTATCACGACCCAAAGAGGAGGACGCTGTTTCCCACATCTCTGTCAACAGAGCGTAGTATCAATTTTTTCATCTTTAACTAATCTGAGGAATGAAGAGTTTGTCACTGTTTTATTTTAAAATCTATTTATTATAAGGCTGGCTGCCCATCTTTTCATGTGTTCCATATCTTTGTCAAAGTTAACAGTGTTGGCCATAACATTGCGTCTTGCCCACCCCCAACTACAGGAAGCATAATTGATCAGGAACCCAGCTGCTATCCTCTGCTCCTGGCCAGTGACAGTAGAGCAGGGATATCAGCAGGCCTGTTCCTGAGACACAAGACGCTACAGAGTGCGGCAATGGCTCAGGGATTCTCCCACAACTTTACGGAAGTTCCGAGACCGCGTGATGATCTGGGATGATGTCACTCAACCTTCCTTTCCTCTTTCCACTTAGACCTTGCATCAAGGTCTAACAGTCTTTCCTGCTTCCTCATTTCCCTCCTCATTTCCTCTCAAAGCCATCTCCCCGTGCACATTTAATGCCATCTTTAACCATACCTCCTTCTCATCAGACCCAGACAAATGCATTAACTGTTCATAACTTTTGCTCACCGTTTTATTGTGCTAGTGGGCTTTGTGGTGGTGGTGTGTAGGCATTCCTAATGTAATAACGGCTTAGCCCTTTTTCAGCACGTGTCGCAATTATCTTTCCTTAGTTGGTCTTAGACCTTTGGCCTAGTTCATGATGATTTCTTCATGTAGAAACATGTCTAGGATTTCTGTACAATGCATGGGAGTCTCTGTATAAGGTGTGGATGTAACTCCTCTTGATCTGGAGAACTAGGATCTAAATAGATAAACTATAGGACCAACTCACCCCAATATGTAAAAGTGAAAGAAGAGGAAGAATGGGGGCCCCCAGCAGTAGTCACTGGTCTATATCAATCTCGAATGGAGCGCTCCAGCCCTGGCTCTCCGTGGCTCTTGACTCTCCCCTTTGGGATTGTTTCCTTTTCCACTGTCTGCCTTGGTGACCTCTATGTGGACGTTGAAGAACATGTCCCCGGTGAGGGCTGAGCAACTTTCTCTATCCCCTTCCACCCACGAGTTGGTTTAGGTCTTAAATGGTCTTAGTTTCCCTTAGTTCAGGTTCGTGATTCTTATGACAACACAACTCTAAAGAACATTTAAAGTCACTATTTGAGTTGAAGCCTATAGTTTCCTTATGCCGACAACTATGTCCATGATTCTCTTCCAGACACACTTCTTAAATTTTATGTATTTCTTTTTCTTTGTTCACTCCTGCATGCTCTCTCTCTCTCTCTCTCTCTCTCTCTCTCTCTCCCTTTCTCTCTCCCTCTCCATCTATCCCTTTCTGTCTCTCTCTCTTCTCTCTCTTCTATCTCAAACCTATTAGGTATATCAAATAACAGAGCGGCAGGCACACCTTTCAGTCTCTTTTCGCTAAGCTATTTTATTCACTTGAAAAGACGTTTTGGGTACTGCCTCACCAGCTGAATCCTCATTCCAAGATACCTTAATCCATCTAAAGTTTTAACAGTGCCTGACAGCCATACTCTTGATTTGCTACTTGCCTTGCAGGTGAGTGTAATCAGCCCTTGTTGTAGGGTTTTCTCCTTTACTGGCTGGGTTTGAAAAATAGTTGTCCCAAGTTGCCAAATTTCTAGAATCTCTTCCCTTTTACTGCTGCTTATACTGACCGGTTCTTCTCTGCATTTGCCAAGCACAATCAACAGCCACCAACACATGCTACTAAGATTCTTGGATACAGTCTCTTTTCCTAAGGTTACAAATGCCTTATTTTATTTTATTTTATTTTTTTTTTTTTTGCGGTACTGGGGATTGAACGCAGGGGCGTTCTACCTCCGCGCTACGCCCCCGGCCCTATTTTTTTATGCTTTATTTTTGAAACCGGGTCTCACGAAGTTGCAGAGGGCCTCACTAGGTAGAGAGAGAGATACAGGGGGAGAGAGAGAGACAGAGAGAGAGGAGAGATAAAGCACGCGCGCCCGCGCATGCGCGCTGAGGTTGGCCGCGAACTCGGATCCTCCGGTCTCCGCCTCCCAAAGTACTGGGATTACAAGCGTGCGCCACCACGCCCGGCTTACAAATGCCTTATATAAATAATTTGCCTTCAAATTTACGGACACCAACACTTTTACCCAGTGTTTTGCCACTGTGTCGTATGAATTATCATCTTTCGCAGCGAGGCTGATGCTACCTACTTTATAGTTTTGTTTTGCCAGCTCCCTCCAGGACTAATTCCTGTACCAGGTGGGATCATTTAGGCTGTACTATGGGAATAAAAATCACGATGCCTTAACCAGAGTCAATTTCCTGTCTCACACGACATGTCCAATGCAGACTGGCAACAGGACTGTGCCCATCATTGTCACTCAGGGAGCCCGCTGACAGGGTTCACCCCAGCAGGCACTTCTGCAATGACAGCAGAAAGAAGGGAATGCAAAGACCACTGACTGGCACCGGCTCTTCACATTTCTGTCTGGAAGTGGCACATATCATACCCACTCATGTTTGATTATCCAAGTATGCCACAAGGCCATGCCTAGCAGCAGAAAGTGAGACGGTGTAATTGTCCTTGTTCACAGGCAAGGGTGACTAACGATACTTAATGAACAATACGCTAACTTCTATCATGGTTGTTGTGTCCTTCTATTCACGCTCTTCCCCTTCTTCCCTTCCCCTATTACTTTTTCTTCCTTATCTTCATCCTTTTTCCTCAGCTAACTTCTCTCTCTCTCTCTCTCTCTCTCTCTCTCTCTCTCTCTCGGCTTCATCACCAAAGGTCTTGAGTGATTCCGATACAGCCTTCCTTCAATATCCCATTCGATGCCAGCCCCAAGTTCCCTCGTATGCTCATTGCCAATATGAACAGCCTTGCAAACTATAACTTGGGAGAGTTAGGTAGCTTTCTCAGTATCACAAGTGAGAAAACTGCAAAACTGGAATTCAAATTCAGGTCATAATTCCCCATCCACTACTTTTCTTCTCCCAAGATCCTACCATCAAGAATACAAACAATAATGAAAGTTGGTGAGGATGTGGAGAAATAGGAACTCTTATACACTGTTGGTGGGACTGTAAATTGGTACAACCACTGTGGAGATGAATGTGGAGGCTCCTCAAAAGACTAGGAATGGAACCACCATATGATCCAGCTATATCACTCCTTGGAATCTTTCCCAAAGAATTAAAAGTCAGCAGGGCATGGTGGCACATGCCTGCAATCCCAGTACATGGGAGGCTAAGACAGGAGGATCACGGGTTCCAGGCCAGCTTCAGCAACTTAGCGAGACTCTGTTTCAAAATAAAATATAAAATAGGGCTGAGGTAAAATGCTCCTGGGTGCAATCCCTAGCATTCCCCCCCCCAAAAAAGAAAAGAATTAAAGTCAGAATACTATAGTGATACATGCATACCCATGTATACAGCAGCACAATTCATGATAGCCAAATTATGGAAACAAGCTAGGTGTCCAGTCAATAGATAAATAGATGAAGAAAATGTGACAGACATCCATAATGGAGTTTCACTCATCCATAAAGAACAAAATCATGCTGTTTTCAGGAAAATAGGTGGAAACAGAGTATATGACCGTTGACTCTCAGTAAAGGGTCATATGTTTTGTCTCATATGAAGAAGCTCAAGAAAAAATAGGAAACAAAAGGGGCTTAAAATAAATGGAAAAACCAGTAGAGTAGTGGAAGGGGATTGGGGGAGGGAAGTGGGAAGGGAGACAAGGAGGATTGAGGAAGGAAATCATTCAAATAATGTCGTGTCCACATAGGAAGGTATCGCTACCAATCTCACTAAATATACAGGGCAGGGGGCAGGAGGCAGGGGGAGGGGGAGGGACGTGGAGGGAAATTCATCAAGTGATGTGTGCAAGAAGGTTTGCATCACTTTGAATCTCGCTGTGATGTATAATTACAATGCCCCATAAAAGCTTTTTGTATTTTTTTTTTAAGAGAGAGGGAGCTGTGCAGGCTTTCTGAGTAGTTAGGAGATGTATGCTGCTGGGCCATCTTTTGACCCTTTGGGTGTGACGCGTGGACAGAACATTTGTGGGAATGTGACTCTTTGCTATGTGTGTTTAGGCCACAGTGAAGACCTGCCCTCACATATCTGCTCCTTGGAGGACCGGTCATGACACTCCCGGTCTGTCTCCCCCAGGATGGTCCTCCATGACGCCTCAGACTCTTCACCCCGGAGGAACTGTCATGTTTCTCTAGACTCTTCTCCCCCCAGAAGCCTTGTTGTAATTTTTCAACATAACTCCTAGGAGAGTCCGTCATGATTCCTCAGGTATCTCTTCCCCAGAAGGGCTCATGACAACTCCCCCAACATCTCGACCTAGGAGGATCCTGACTCGCAGACACTGGGCATCTCAGGAGGCCTGCCATGACTCCCCTGGCTTGGCACCTAATGTTGCTCATTCGCCACCCAGAACTAAAAGTAGGAAAGCCCCAGAAAGAGCTTCCAGCAAGACTTCTGCACAGTGGAAGGGGCCAGGACCCTCTCTCATCTGTCCCTCCCAAAGAACGGCAGATGGGAGTATGACTCACAATCAAAGCAGCAAAACGCCACTTTGGAGATAAGAAGCAGCTCGATTCTAAAGGTGAGCGTGTATCTGCCCACGGAAGGGACTTCATTCATGGGATCTTTCTTTCAGACCTTTACTTGCTTTATTAGGCAGGAGAATAAATTTTCTTGTAAGAATTTTGAAAAGTGAGAAGCTGGTCTCAAGAAAGTTAAAAAATTGCCGTGGCAGGGAGGGAAGGTTTTAAATGCCCTTTTATTTACTCTCCCCACCCCATAAGAAAGTACCACATTCTTGTTACAGAAACTTTAGAATATACAGAAATATATAATGAAGCAGAAAATGTGACAAAAAGCCAGGCGTGGTGGCGCACGCTTGTAATCCCAGTACTCTGGGAGGCGGAGACCATAGGATCCGGGTTCGCAGCCAGCCTCAGCTCTCTCTCTCTCTCTCTCTCTCTCTCTCTCCCTTTCTCTTTCTCTCTCTCTCTCTACTTAGTGAGGCCCTCCGCAACTTCGTGAGACCCGGTTTCAAAATAAAGTATAAAAAATAGGGCTGGGGGCGTAGTGCAGAGGTAGAACACCCCTGCGTTCAATCCCTGCTACTGCAAAAAAAAAAAAAAAGAAAATGTGACAAAACATTCTGTCATTCAGAGGCAATCATTGTCAATGTGGTAACCATTGTCCTTTGAGTCTTTTTTGCTATACATTTTTTATGTAGTGGACTCCTGGCTATGCAAAACATATGTATCTCGTGTGTAATCGTGTCTGCTCTTTTCATTTAACATAATCTTCGGTTCTAAAAACATCTCTATGTTAATAGAATTTTAGTGATGTTATAGTACATAAACGTATTTAACCATTTCCTAATATTGCCTAATATTGCATGACCTTGATTATTTCTAAGCTTTTGCTTTTATACCTCTTTAATGGGCATCCTTATGTATAAACTGTTGTCCTCAGTTTGAATTATTTCCTTATCTGTTTCTATATAGATTTCCTGAAAATTTAATTACTTCTAGATAGGCTTCCTAGAAAGCAAAGAAGTTGATTTACTAGACAGAAGGTGTGGCTCTTTTTAAGACTGTCGAGACACGTCTCAGATGGTTTTGGGGGAGGTGAATGGCAACGCTTTTATCTAGAGCTTTATCTTTTATTCCATCGATCGTCCCTTGGTACTGGTTTAATTTTTAAATTAAAATACTTTGCTCTCCTTTAGTCTGAGGAAATCAGAATATATTCTCAGTATTTATAACTTTTGCCACAGCGGCTGATTCCAAATTGTTTTACCATTCTGCTGCGGGGGGTGACTATAGAATAGATGGGCGTGTTGAGATCACACGTACCGAGCACAATCACTAGTTATTGGTCACTTGGGAACAGAACCCCATAGCTTGCCTATTGGTTTTAAAAGTTGTCTCTGACTTTGCTCTTCTGTAAGATATGAGCCCCACCATTGCAAAGTATGTTCATTGGACTGGATGATGGGTAGGGTACGTCCCAATTTTCCATGACCCAGTTATCCCCTGGAACACCCAACACCCACAGATTTACCATGTCCACCCAACTTATCCCAATGGTTGCCATGGCTATATCACAGTTCAAACACTTTTAAACTCCTTTCAGTTGGCCAAAACAAACTCTTAAAAGGATTTTTGCCAATATTTTAATAAAACCAAAAACATCACCAACATGACAATTCCCCTTCCTGACCCTCCCTCTCACTCACACCCCCACCGTGCCACTGAATCAATTTAGTATTGAACTTGCAAATTAATCTAGCCTTCCTTAAGCAAGCTCTGAATTTCATAATCATTTTCCTTGATCCTGCACTTCTGCGCTGCCAGCCAGAATGTGAGCAAGAAATGTGAAGGGTCGTTTCCTGAGGTGAACGCTGGAAGTCTCTGGAAGTGGGCATGGGTGACGTGGGCTACCTCAGCGACCAGACCGCTCGTTTTTGTGTTTTATGCTTGATTTTGCATGTCACCGGCCAGTGTGTAGGAGAACTGAGGTTCCTTCGGCCGTGCTGCGCAGCCTCCGTCCTCCCAGCTCTCTTCCAACCTACTCTCTGGGGCCAAGCCCTGCTTCAGAGTGCGCCGCCATCCTCCCAACTTAACCACTGCCGTGCTCAACCCTAGGAGCGAACATTCACTCTCTTCCTTCCTGCAGCACCCTTGCACCCTCAGATTCCAATGGTAGTTCTGTTCTGTATTACCTTTAAAAAGATTTTCTAAATACAATTTACTTAAAGAAATCCCTTTTTAAATCTTCCTCATTACTTTAACAAAATCTATAAATTTTCTCTAGATTTTTCTAAAGGGATAATTATAATTACACATCTGTTATTTCAATTTCAGTAAACTCTTTCTTACACTATATAGGTGTACATTTTTATTGTATGTATTTGAAACAGAAAACTTGGTACTCAAGAATATGCCTATTTTCTCCTGGCTACTATCAGACTATGTACTGTATACTATATATCTGCTATATTCTCACTGGTGCATTGTAGCCTCACATCATAACGTAGTTCTCACATCACCGTGCGCTTCCTTCCGCTCCCTCTCCCCGCACATGTTATTGAGATTGGCCTTGGCATGTTCACGTATGTTCACAACGTCAGACCTATTATTTGGCCATGCCGCTGTCAGAAAGAGGAACAGTACACAGCTGTAAGATCACAATTTGTATGTTCCATCCTCCCAGAAATGTGGCAAAGTGAACGGAAGAAAGAAGAAAGGAGAGGGGGAAACCTTGCCCCTCGATAATCCTTTTCACTTAGGACAATAAAAGTCTCAGTTTGAAGTCCACAAAAATTTATTTTGAACAGTATTCTCAGTCTTTATATATTTTAAAAACATATTCAATTAAAATGAGATTTAAAGAAATACAAATAGCTGAGCTAGTATTAGTTTTGCTATTAAGTATAAAGAGTATAAATGCTGTTTCTAGCCCTGGTTCCGACTCCAGGCCTAGACAGACTCCTCTTTTAATGTGCCCTGAATTCTTAACTTGGAGACCAAATTCTGCCAGGGTGTCTTCACAGTTCTAGTTCCTCCAGAGCTGTGTTACATCAAATGCCCTGACAAATTGCTGTTGTAATTTCAAATCATCCTTCTCAGTTTGATCCTTTTCACTTAAAAAAAGAGACCCAGCTAACTTAAAACTAGTCCTAAATGAGCTGCTTAATTCCCTCATGTGCAATGAAAGCCTGGTACTGGGTTGAGCATGGGAACCCTGGCCTCCTGCCTGGTCCCCTACCTGGTCTGAGGGCTGCAGTGCACCTGGCTCCGAGGGCACGAGCCTGTGCTGCTTGTGTGGTATTGTGTTCTTAGGAACTTCCCATCAACATCCTTTCTGTAGGAAAGAGAAGCAGAGCCACATACAGTAGTTCCCCCATCCACGGGGGCTATGTTCCAAGCCCTAGTGGATGCCTGAGCTGCAGACGCTACTGAACCCCCAATATATGGTACTAATCATGTTTTTTACTATAAATTCATACACACCTATAATGAAGTTTATTTTTTTTTTCTTTTTTGGTACTGAGGGTTGAACCCAGGGCATTCTACCACTGAGCTACACCCCCAGACCTTTATTTTTTTTTGAAACAGGATCTCACTAAGTTGCTGAGGGTCTTGCTAAGTTGCTGAGGCTGGCCTCAAACCTGCAATCCTCCTTTCTCAGCCTCCCAAGTACTGGGATTACAGGAGTGCACTACCACGCCTGGTTATAAAGTTTAATTGGTAAATGAGGCACACAGTAAGAGATTCATGATAATGAATAATAAAATAGAAAAATTATAACAATATACAAGTTATATGAATATGAGCTCTCTCTCCCCTTCTCCTCTCTCAAAATATTTCATGGTGCTGTACTCTGTACTCACCGATTTTTCTTTTTAGACTGTGGTTGACCACCAATTACTGAAACTACAAAAAGGGAAAGTGTAGATAAGGGACAACTGCTGCGGTGTGCCTCTGTAGTCACTGACATGAAATCTCATGACCGCCGTTTTATAAACGCAATGCAGTAATTTCCATTTCTTTTCATGTTAGTTATTTTGTAGCTGGAACTTGCTCATTTAGATTGAGTAGATCCTTATCCATCACTATAAATAAAAGATTAAATACACAACTGCTTTCTGAAAGTGTGTGGAATTATAAAACACACTCTCTAAAACTTAATATTTAAAAATACATTGAACCATGTATTAGAAGTCTCTGAACAGCAGTACAATTGTCTCACCACCAAACAAGGACTCCGGGAGCCTCCCCGCTGACTCTCAGATGTTATAGAGAAACTTCTTCCTCTCTCCTGCATTTCCCTCCTGGGAAGGGTGCTAATCATGCAATCCCCAGCCTCCCACACTCCTGGAGTGCAGCGGTTGGGGAGGAGAAGAACAATGGGAGACTCACCCCATCTGTCTTTTGTAGAACTGGCTTTATCTGAGGAAAGCACAGGTGTGGCACAAATTGTGCAAGGGGAGGCCTGCCTCACTCTAATGCTAACTGAACTGAATAGCTAATGCGGCCTAATCCTGGTGTTCACTATTAACTTGAGCATTTAGCTAATGGATGTTATAACCGTTTTATTTTGTGACATTTTGGGCTCTACATTTTCCTTGTTCTTTTTTCCCCAAGTTTGTCAAAAATCTAGAAAGGGAAGGAGATTTATTTTGTTTGGTTTTTTGATACAACATATCATTAGGAATTTAATGGAAATAAATATATATTGTTATATTCTGATGACTAGAAGCATTCGCCTGCAAGGAACTTGTCAATAAATTGTGAATTACGTGACACATTGCAGACATAAATCAGCATTAGTATGTTGGAAGCCCAGTAACACTAAACAGATGACCCAGACTTTAACAGTAGTATATGACAGAAACCAGTATGCAAATGATCCAAGTTAAAACACTTACTTTTCCATTGATATGTCAGAGTTCAAGATGTATTCCTGACCTAGAAGGTGATATCAAATAAATCATTCACCTGGTCAACAAATATCTATTCAAAAATTAATTCAAAAGAAACGCAGGTTTAAAAAGGTCCCTTGAATTATTTTCCCCAAGTGTATTTAAGGAAGCAGGAGTCCATAGAATGTTTCTTTCAATATAAAATGCTTCCTTGGTCAATGAAGCTGGGGGAAACACGATACTATTATTTCTCCTCCTGAAGCCTCACAATGAACCTAACAGAGTAAAGGCTCTGAAAAGCCCAGCTTAATTTGTTTTAACCCAGTATTCATCCAATATACCTAAACACCGAACACTATTTGCAAGTAGCACCAATTAATTCCCATGGAACATACTTTGGGAAATGCCATCTTAGAACAGCAAGCATTATTAAGACACAACACTTAAATCCCAGAGGGAATTCTGCTGAATAGCATATTGATCCTATCCCTGCACTCTTGTGGTAACAGAATATGCACGGGTGAGAATCACACTCTGCAGTCTCATCAATAAGCTTAAGTAGGAGAAAAATTTTATATAATGCATATATCCTGCATGACACTGCGGCTTGTGTAGACACTGAGATTTCCACTTCACATGTTTAAAACCCTTTTACCCCACCAACCGCCTCTGGGTGGCACACCTTGGGAGGAAGTTGACTCTACTTTCCCAGGACCTCCACTATATTCCTTGAATTAATATTAGCCAAGGATTTTCTCTTGGCTTCTTCCCAAGACAGCCCCGACCTTTCCACTTTGCTTCTACCACACCTGCCTTCCCGGTCACTTAAATTATAATTCTTCAACTTCCCACTGTCTGGATAATGACAGGCCATGGTCATTTCTTTACATTTCATTTGTGATCATCTAACCTTCGGGTCATGGTTCCCAAACTGTGTGCCAAGGTGCCCTGGGATGCCACAGTAATCTCACAGAGAATTTAAATTGTTGAGGGAAACGCGCTATTTGCCATCTGTCAGACATAGCATAAACTCCTAGCTCAGGAGAGGTCACGGTTTCAACATTACATCACACCATATTCCTTTCGATAATGGCCACATCTTTGCAAAGCTAGGCTTTGAGCGGCTGCTCTGATAAAAAGCAAATATTATGAAAACCAATGTGGAACAGGAAGTGTGTACAATCTGATTCTGAGGTTTGAGAAGTGTCAAGCAGATGCACATATCCCGTCAGTAAGTAATTTCAATTATTTAAGGATAAAATAGCTTACAATTCATGTATATTACTTTCTCATGTAGCTACTAAGGAGTTGGGTACAAATATTTAAGTTGTTTCCACCTAACTACTTAATAAACAGAACTATCAGGTATTTCATTTGGCCTACCTATGCTATGGGAAATGGACCAAAACACTAAGGACACCGTGCTCTGAGAAAGTGTGGGAACCTCTTCTTAGAGATTTGAGGAAAAAAAATACAAGAGATTTCAACCTAAGTAAAGAATCATCCCTATACAGATTTATATCCCTTTTTGTTTAAAAATGCGAATCTAAAGCCGGGCGTGGTGGCGCACACTTGGAATCCAAGTACTTGGGAGGCTGAGACCGGAGGATCCAGGTTCGTGGCCAGCCTCAGCTACTTAGTGAGGCCCTCTGCAACTTAGTGAGACCCTGTTTCAAAATAAAGAATAAAAAATAGGGCCGGGAGTGTAGCTCGGAGGTAGAATGCCCCTGGATTCAATCCTCAGTACCACAAAAAAATAAAAATAAAAATAAATTAAAATGAGAATCTAAGTATTATAGCTCAATAGATAACTCTCCATAGGTAAACAGGAAGGGAGAGAAGGAGGGAAGAAAGGGAGAAAGAAAACATGTGTCTTTTAAGTTTATAAAAATGTTAAGCTAGAGAGAAAATAGGAAACTAAAGGGACTTCTGTGAAATGAGGAGAGAGACCAGTATAAGGAGGAGGACTGAGGAAGGAAAGAGTTCAAATGTGCTGTGCCCATACTTGAAGGCATCACTACCATGGCGGGGAGGAGGAGCGACAGCGAGCGGGTGGGATGCAGGCAGACACTCGCCAAGCGCTGTGTGCGTGTATCCTCACCACGATGTATAACTACAAGGCACCAGTAAAAGTACAAAAATTATTCCTATGTAAGAGAAAGTAATTAGATGCAGTCTCCATTTTTACTCTGAGGAAGAAATAAAACACTGAGAGATTAAATGTGCACTTCTGATGCTTTAAAGCAGAGAGACCAGTGAGCAGATGCCTCGACTGATGAGCAGGAGGTGGGAGAGTCACAGTTGCTGCAGCCAGCATGACATCGGCCTCCTGAGACTGCTCCTACTTCTTGTTCTTCTTCAAGGTCACAGATATGTGCCCCTCAGGCAGCTCTAATCATGGTCCCCAAGAGTGAATAACACCCCTTCACTCTAGCCGCAGTCCTCCCTAGAGAAAGCAGGCCTGGATTCGTGCAAATCTCCAGCCCTGAACCAAGCGTGGGACCAGAAAGGTACGAAATTATTTCTCTACCATTTCTTTCTTTTTCCTTTGGTCCAAGTACCCCATGCATAACTATATAGCTTTCTGTTATTCTTTAAGCCCTCACAGTTAAAGAATTCAGGTCACCTAAGGAGAACAGAAATGAGTCATAAATTTAGTGAGTTTCACCCACTAAAAATCATCCTGCAACTCCACCCAAGGCACAAAGCTTTGGAAGCCCTGCCGGGTGCGCCAGAGCGCCAGAGCCTTGGTGACTTCCTCCAGCGATCGCCAACTCGGGTCTGCTCTCGTCACCTTCTTGTTTCTGCTCACCAGCCCGTTGGTTTCCTCCGTTGACCAACTTGTAACCTCTACCCCCAAGGGCAGTTTCAACAGCCTCACTCCTTTCAAAAGCCCCATTCCTGGGAATCTGCAAATCATACAGCTGTACCATATGCTTGGTTCAAATATTTAAATGTAATCTCTCATAAGCATTCAAAATCACCACATGAGTTCCAAGTCACAGAGAAACCGTTAAAAACTTGTTACATCAGCATGTCACCCAGCCCCTGATTCTTCAGATGATGAGCAAGGGTGACACAGTAAATGAGTTGTCTGTGTCCGATAGTTCACGTAGATTTGGGGGAAACCTAATCACGGAATATGTTCATCTTGCTATAGGACATGGTGTACTTTTTTAACGTCTCTAAAGTAAACTCAAAGGTATACTGAATACTAATGCAACAGAGGGACCACAGATCACTGAAAAAGCTCATGAGCCACAAGAACACGGATGTGCTGAAGTGTTGTGAAGGGATGCACGTCTACCTGGAGAAGGTGGGGTTCTGTCCTGGGGAGTACCTCTCCTGCTGGAAGGAGCCTGCTGTAGATTTCAGATGCCACTCCCTGAATGAAATCCTCCCCGGGTGTCCCTAGGAAGGAGAACTAAGGCTGGTCCCTGAAGAGCAGATGTGAGCAGTGCGCCCTCTAGTGACAGCTGCCCAACATGCAGGTCAAGGATCAAGAACCACGAAGATTCCGGGTGTGTTGGGACAGTAAGCCTGCTCTTAAGTGCCCTTTGATGTTTCCACAAAGAAAACCTTTTCATAAGGAATCTTTTACAAAAATGCTTATGATCCCATTGTCCTGAAGGGCCAACCCTCCAGTTCCCCTGTGGCTGTGCTGCTAGGAAGCATGATACAAGACCACTCTGAAGGTTCTTCACCATCATGTGTAAGACATTTTTTTCTATGAATCTCAATTTCCTTTTCTGTAGCATATGCAAAGTGCCTAGAAAAGTGCTTAAAACACACTAAGCACTCAACAGTATGAATTTTTATTCCTTCTCTTTAGTCTTTCATAGTTCTTGATAACACATTACTCTAAGATTTTGAGTCAGCCAAAAAGTAATAATACTATCTGATGTTAACCAAACCTTTAGTATATGCACACATTGTCTTAACTGCTTAATATGCATTAACTCATTCAATTCCCACATCTATCAGAGATAGGTATAACTTCTACTCATCTATTATAAATTAGGAACTGATACAAAAAAATTAAATAATGTGTCCACAGCCACACACCTAGTCTGTGCTGGGGCTGGGACTTGAGCCTTTCCAGTCTGTCTTCAGAGCTCACGCCCTTAATTACGCCACTAAACAAATTTTCCTTTTCTGAAGACAGAAAAAAAAACTTGCACTTTAGACCCCCTTAGAGGAGCTAAGAATAGAGAGAGCAATAAAATGTTTCAGCTCAATATTAAAAGGATGTTCCTGGTAATGCTGACACATTAATTATCTAAGGGGCCCCAAAAATATGATAGCATATAAAATATACCATTCTACTTTGTCATAATTTCAACAATTTTAAATATAAATTACTAGTTATAACAAATATTAACCCAATGGTTGATTAATGATCATTTTTATTGCCTCCTTAGAATTCATACAGTATCATACAATTCTTATTGTCACAATGTTTTCATTGCATATTTATTATTGAAAAAATATTTCTGCATAAAATAAATTGGTATATGTGGTTTTGTCCAAACCCTTTAATTTTTCGACTTTTCCTCAAAGAAAATTTAGAGGTGAAATCACTTTCCAATTTATACTTATTGTAGAAAGTTTTATGCTTAAATGATAAATTCTAGCATCTAGAATGATTACTTTGAGAAAAGTATTGATTTTAACTGTAAATGCTTAGCATTGGAAACATTAATGAGGGCTTAAAATGTGTTCATTTTACTCTGCCATGATCTAATTAACCACAGCTTTTTAAAAATACCTCATTGTAGATCTTTCGATTCATACTAGCTCATTCTCCTATTAGACTTAAAGACGTGATAATGGGAAAATGTCTGTCAGCTTAGATAGGCATGGACTGCCTCCTACTGACATTGCCTCCTGGCAAGTTGTCAAGATGAGGCTTATCCAAGGGTACAGAGACCCGGCAAGGATGTGTGCATCGAGCCGGTGCCACCAGGCATTAGGATCACGCCTCTCAGCTCTCCTGATGCTCCACGGGTGCACGGAGATGATGCCCTGACCTTCAAGTGCGGCTTCCTCCCCAGTCTCCTCAGCCTCCATGTCTGCCATCGCTGCACTCACAGCCGGTGACAGAGTCCTGCGAGGTACGCGTCACCGTGCCGTCTGCGGGCATGTGGCCCAGCAAAGCGGGACTCACAGATCTCTGGTTCCTATTGGTTATTTTTCCCTAACACCCCCCAACCTTTAAACCCCCTGGACCGATCTACCTTTGCTCAGATACTTAAAATTTCTACATGAATTACTGCAAAGACCACCCAGTGTCCTTGACTCCGGTCTTACACCAACTGGCACACATGCGGTGATACTCTTTATCATTGAAAACACGAGGAAACACTTTCACAGTGTTGGGAAAGAAAAACCGTGTGCAGCACAGGAGGACAGTAGAGGGGAGTGAGTCTCCAGCTCACAGCACCTCAGCCCACTTCCTAGAGGCCATTTCCCCAGATTCATCTAAAATTTTCCATATTTTCTTTCTCTTTTAATAAAGATGCAAACAAACATTTGACCTGTCCTTTCTGGTGGATGGAAGGGCTGCTCAGTTAAGTGCATGTTCCATGGCCAAAATGGCCATTCCTTCAGAATGCTCCTGTCCAACAATCCTACAAATGCCATCCTCCCTCATGCCACATTTTTAATTGAAGTGGTGAGAATGGTGCCTTTCCTTAGAAAGCAATCTCTCAGCTTGGAAGAGAACACATGGATCCGGACAGGGTTCTTCTGGAGAGGTAACTTAGCATGGTGGTTATACACGGGCTCTAGAACCAGTTAGCCAAGTGATAGTCCTGGTTCTATCACTTACATACTGTGTGATCTCCAACAAGTTACTTAACCTCTCTGTGCCTCAGCTCCTTGTCTATACAGTAGGGATAATGCCATTTAATTCCATTAGTATCTACTTTATAGAGTTGGTAAGATGATTTAATGAGTTAACATTTGCAATGTGCTCATAAGGGTACTTGGTATATACTGTCTGATAAATAAAATTAAAAATAGTCTATGTCACTCATTATATAAACACACACCCTGACTCAATGTGTGCCCACTCAGCTTTACTTACAAGTGCTCCTCCTCCACATCCTATCTTTATGCCTATTAGAACCGCATGCAGAGACCACAACTTGCCAAGTTAATCATTTCATTTTATGGGTAAAATTTCACCTTCACTCTTTGGCATTTGGATTTCAAATGAAGTGTCTGATCAAGCACTCATGGTGTGATGATAGTTAACCTCAGAATGGGAAATGGTTTTACAAAGAAATCTTTATTCCTTTTGAGGCAGCGAAAAATTATTTATTATATATTACATTTTTGAGGCTGTGAAGCAAGAGCAGATTGATGAGCTGGTGGGAGTTGAGTTATTCTCCAGGTTAAAAGATGCTTTTTGGTTGTATTAATCAAAACCTAAAACTAATGTAGACAAGGGAGAGCCTTGTCAGGACAGCACAGCCCCCGCGAGCTACGCCTTGTAGGAGCAGATCCGCCTGCTGCAGCGTGAGGAAGCCAAAGACGCCCTCTCCAGGCTGTCGGTGTCCACCCTCCATTCTCCACCAAGGTTCCTCATTTACATTGACCTTAAGAATTTGAATCAAATAAAAGCCCACTTATAAGGCTGAAAAATATCTTCGTACAGGGTGGGCAGCCCTTAACTCAAAATCTGAAATTCAAAATGCTTCAAAATCCCAAACATTTTTTTTAATTTATTGGTGCATTGTAATCATACATCTTGATGGGTTTCAGGGTGGTAGAAGTATACATGCACACATCAGTCAATTAGCCCTCCCCCAATTCCCACCCCCATTCCCTCCCCCTTCCCTCCTTCTCATGCTCAGCATAGTAGTTGACTTTGATAAGTTTGTGTATGTACAGCCTGTGCATTAGGGTGTTTCCCTTTTTCCCCCTCCCATCTCCCTCAGTTAGGTCTCCTTCTTTACTCATCTAAGGTTTTCTCCATCTTTGTCTGGAGTCCCTCCTACGCCCTATTCTCCCTAG